>JAVHNF010053189.1:0-14899 GCA_034783455.1 Micropsitta finschii
ATCTTGCTTTGAGCCCTGGCTTCAAGGAAAGGGCTGCAAGGTGGGCAAAGACAATGTAGAGGAGCCTGGAGCTGCAGCTGCACCTTCTGGACCTCTGTGGCCGGCTAGCACTGCCCCACGTTTTGGCTAGATGAACTCTACCTCTTCCAGCTGTCTCATGCACACAAAGCTGATACAGCTCTAGCAAAGGTGACCCCCAGAATGCCTATGTGGTTTTCAAGCCCAACTGTCCAGAGAGCAAACTTTAATGAACCTGTGCTAGGAGGACTTATCAACACCCTTGGCATAATTTCAAACCCTGGGCTACATACTTTGTTAATGAAATGTATATATCTGATGAGCACCAACAACTGTGCCTGCAATCAATGTAATTAATTTACCACAAGTCTGCAGATGACCCAGACATCATTCAGAATTAAACTACATTTCTAGTGGCTAGATAGATCTCAGAGAGGCTGTGTCTTATGCAGCTGTGGCTTTTAAGAGTTATAAGTTGAAAACTCAGAGTCATGATAAATGAAACCTCATTTGTTGCTTTTAATAAGCTGCTCTTATGGGATGTTCTTCAGAGGCTTGTAATTAGAGACTGAAATACTTGAGGATGGCTGGGAAGATTTTTCTAATCCTTCATACAGCCTTAGGCAATGCAATGATTGCTTCCTGCATCTCCAGGTCAAGAGGTCAGCACTACACCTAGCACCTTGTGAGTCAACATGCTTGCTTCAAACATCAGAGCAGCAGCATTACACAAGGTGAGCTGGCAGAAATATATTTCTACTTTGCCCAGAACTATACAAATGTTTAAGAAGTCATCTCGTTGTCCTGCTTGAGCTATACCTAGTTCACATGTTAAAGCTTGTCTCCACACTGGTGAAGAATAACTGCCCAAGCAGACAATATCTATGCAAACACTATGGGGAAGGAAATGCCTCTGGCATTATGTACACAAAGGGCTTTCACCAGCGCTCAGCAGGAGCCTAGAGATGCTACCACTGAAATTAGGCCCCATTTTCACCTTGAAGGGCCACCCAGTTCCCTTCTTAATGTGGAAATGATATTTGCACAATGCCATCAAATGCATCATCTGAACGAAGGTGAGGAGCTTTCATCACTGACTGCCGCACTGCTCCATATTTCCCCTGCTCAGAAAAAGCTTATGCCACCTGCTCATCTGTTCATGACAGTCCTGCTCCATTCCCTTGGCTGCTGCCAGAATAACTAGGAAATGATTCTTTCAAGGGCAATGCCTCATGGGCTTACAGACTTGGTCAACTCTCACCTGTCTGGGCCAAAGTCATCTGAAGGCAGATTAGCCTGGGTTCTTAAACCCTCCTTGAAACTGCAGCAGGTCAGACTGGCTTGTGCAGCTTGGAGTGTTTGCACAGATGTCCTAAGCCAAGAAGTGCTTAGAATAAACAAGAAAAAGGTGTTGGAGCAGCCAAATTTGCCAAGACAATCTAGGCAAGATGCTGAGATGGGAAATACAGGCAGCAGATTTCCACACCAGCCCTTGGAGGGCATCACCCAGTGCAGAAGGGTGCACTGGAGCACTTTTTTTGTTGGTGAAGGATCCTTTATACCAATGGTGCTAACACTCATCCCTGGGAAAACATACTGCAAAGAGCAGCGAAGCTGCTAACATGACAGCGGTAGTAAAACCTTGACCTGAACAGAAGCAGGACCAGACCCTCCTGCTCTTGGTGGATGGGAATTTTGACTTGGCAGAGCAATAGCTTCTCTAATAAAATCCTCTTGTCAGGTGAATCACGGGGAATATTTGGCAGTAGGCAGCATCATAAAGTGGCTATAAATCACAGGAGACAATGTCCTGTAGGAAGAAGGAAGAGCAGGGAAGAATGTAGATAAAAATTCTTTAAAAAATCACAACTAACAAAAACTGTGACTCATGCTGGAAAAATTCTCTATGAGAAACATTATCTACAAACTGTCTCCTGTTTCCTATGGAAATATCAAAAAAGCAAGCTATTTTAAGCCTTGACATATCTTGGAAAATAGGATGGGGACAGGTTGTGGAAAAATTCATCCATTTTGACCTTCAACTTCACAGAGGGTTGCAAACTCTGGCTCAGGACCTAGCCATAATCCTTTCATCCTCTCTACTCCCTGAAAGTCACTTTTAACAAGATGCACATATTTGTGTCCAGAAAGTAGCCCTTTGCCACCACAGGGGCTGATATTTAAAAGTCTAAATCAGCTAAGGTCAAGGATGGATACTCCAGTGCAGAAGTCTCTAATTGCCAATACCCAGATGGCAAGATTTGTCTTTGCTTTGTCTTTTGAAGGCTGGTTCCTCGCCAGAAAGAGACCTTCTGTATATGCATGACACAGGGTGAGGGGCAGGTTTTTGTTGCTTCAAATCTGTTTTTTTCTTAAGTTCTATGAAAATCTCCCTCTAGTTCATTGGAAGATCACTTGAGATGGAAAGGTCATCTATAATGGCTATAAATGCAGATGCACAGTACACTTAGTTATTTTGAGTAGCTTTTCCAAACATGTACAAGCACTGACCTAATAGCATCCACATTTTACTCTGTCAAAGCCCATGCCTTTGTTTAGTGGTACAAAGCTCAAATGCTTAGAGGACCAGCATTCTCTTAACACTCACCCTAACACCCTGTCAGTTTTGTAAATAGGGTTTGGTTTGAAGGACAAAGAAGGTGAACTGTTTTAGAGCAGTGGGTCTCCTTCCCATGCTGATGAAAACCTGTCTTCCTACTTCGGTTTGTAGGAAGAAAGGGGCTGATGACACAGTGACCACTGTGGCACCTTATTGTTCCTTGCAAGATGGAGAGCAAAGATCTTTGTGATTGGCATTGTCCGATACAGACTGTAAAACAGAAGTCTGTAATGATTTTAGATTAATATATACTTCAATCAGGAGCAATGATATCAAGTGGCATCTAGTTCAAGCATTGTTAGGAAAGCAGAATTTATAGCCTTGCTCTATCTGTAAAATGCATTGCACTTTTGAGAACACATAATCCTAAGAAAACAAAGATAATAACAACTTCATGTTCTTTAATTCAATGCTTGTAGCGGGTTTAATGATAGATTTTCAATCCACTTCTCTTTTTTCTTTTGCTGAGACAACTACAGTCTGATTTAGTGTATCTTTTTGATTTGTAATCCTGATTGTTATATTATTAATATGCTCTTGATGCAAAGACCAGGATAACTTAAAAAAGTGATCAGCTATTTTTCTTGGCATTTATGACCTTGGTCAGAGGATGCATTACTTACAGGAAGAATTTTCTGGAACATCTGCAAGTAAATCAGCTCTGAAACACTGTTTAATTGTTTAGGGTAAGCACACTTAGTTTCACATTCCCAGGAACCTCCAGCTACAGACACAGTGTGCTTCCACAGATGGACACTGGCATGTGGAAATGCCACTGTGACTACCGTTCAGCTGACCTTTGGTTTAGGGCCAGCTGCCAAGGGGAAATGCCAAGCTGTTACTTAGACTCGTTCAAAAGAAGCAAGAAAACTGCAGAGATGCTTGAAAGAAAAAAAAGGGGAAGAGGTGTAAAAACTTCTGCCTCTGGGAACCTACCAGAATATAAAAACCCTGCAGAGCCCAGCAAACTCCTGAGTCCTACGGCTGGGAAGATATTTTCCAAGATGCCGAGAAGTGAAGGACATTCCCTTCTCACTGCAGGACTGGTCTCAAGCCCCTGCTCACTTCAGCCTGACGTTTGGGAGGATAGGTGCAAAGAGATGCTACACAGAAACCTAGGGAGGAATACCCTAATTCTGAGGTGTCCAGGGCCTCCCAGGAAGCCTGAGAAGCATAGAGCCAGCAACGAGGAGCCTGTTTACAGGAGCTGGCCAGGCTACATCCTCAGTGCTGCAGAGCAAGAGGGGTTTTCTCCTTAGCTTTGCTATTGGACTGTACCTGCTTTCCTATGTTAGCAGGACAGACAGAGCCTGGGCTTTGCACAGCTTCCTTGGCATGGAAAGCAGTGGTGATTCTAGCTGTAGCAACTCCTGGAGTTGAAAATGTCTGGTTTTATAAAAGCAAGTATGGGAAAGAATAGGGAAGGAAATTTAGCTCTCTGGAACCAGGCACTGGAACAACATAACCACTCCAAAGATACAGGGAAGTGTCTTCCAGAAACAGGTTAATAATTTCAGAAAGGGATTAGCCAGTAACTTGGAATGTGTTTATCATCCCCACAGTGTCACAGCAGGAGAGTGACCATTCACTCCATGAATTGTCTCAAAATCACATCCAAGGCAAAGCGACGTGAGTGACTTGCTTCCAAACAGGAGCAATTTTTTTGTATGCTTTGTTTAATTTCAAATTGGCTGTCAGCTTTCTGGCTTCTAGGGTTTATTTTTCTGGTCTCACAAGTCACTCCATGCATTGGACGAGCTTTAAAATTCATGGGAACTCAAGCCAATTCTCTAATGATGGACCAAACCTTGACACTGGAAGCTCCTACACTACCCCCAGCTGAGGGATGAGGTTCTTCCCACTTTAGGGGAAGGGCTGAAAAGATAAAAATAGATCAAGAGCTCAGCTCCCTCTGCCTGCACCTTCCCATATGTCCAGTGTGGCACCATGGAGAAGCTCCATGGGATCCATGGAGAAAGGTGTGAGTACCAAGTAGGTGGATTAAGGCAGCAGCAGAGGCAGTGGTAAAACTCTATCCAGAGAAGACAAGGGCCTTTATAAGCATGTCAAGAGATAAAGAGCCAAGAGGAAGCACATCCTGGAAAGTCCATTACAGCAAAGAACAGAAAGAGATAACTGACAAGAGCTGATGACAAATGGCTCTGACTTTGAAACTGCTTGTTCAGACCAGAAAGGGTAGCAGCAAAAAAGGAGACTTGCAAGGGCTTGTCTTCCCCTTTGGGTCCCAAGCATCTGTCAGTGACTGAGGGAAGAGCAAGAACCGCTAGTTGCCATGCAGATCCTTATGGCCACAGAGGGATACATGTCCCTCCACCTGCGATTCACCCCCTTGGACCCTTCCTTGCAGAGGTGCCAGATTACATCTGTAGTTTCCCTATGGCCATGCGCACATCCTCCCGTTTGCATTGAGACAAGCACACACTCAGGCTGGGGAGGCCAAAGTCCACATCCCCCAGTTCTGTTTAAGGAGGGATTTGACTCAAAACATCCAGCATTTAAGGAAAGACTTGAACTCCTGCCTACTGCGCTCAGAGCCCAGACTTTAAGGCTACAGCTTTCCTATAGCCCCTGGTGTGAATGGTCTGTAGTCATTCACACCCCTCATGCCACTGCATGTTTCTTGTGCAGACAGAAGTATTTACTTTTCCATTTTTAAGCCAAACAAGTCACTCAGAGCAGACAACAAGAGCTCAAACAGCTGAGCTGGGAGAGACTGTCAGTCTCTGACCTTGAGTAGAGATGAGTCTGGCAGCACACTTACCTTTCAAGACAGGAAATAACTCTGTCCTTCCATGAATGCCTTATGCCTGGGGACACTGATGTTCAGCCTCTCTGAATTTCATTGTACTGCATTCACAGATTGATACCCTACTTCCTCTGGGAAATAAGACCCACAGCCAGTACGTTCAGTATCAGCGCAGTTCCTCTGTATCTTACAACTACTCTTAACAGTTAAAACATCCTGTAATTTACAGCCACCATGCTAGAGCTGAGCTAAAGACAGATCTGTTTCATGAAAGCAACAGTGGGCTGATGGGTACCTTAGAAGCATAAATGTTTACTTTGCACTGAAAATAAGCTCAGCCTTACAAATAGATGCACTTTATTTTGTTTTACATTGCACCAGTTTCCTACTGCCATTAAAAAAAATTACTAATACACAAGTAATATATGAAAAAAGTGTCTTGTGTGCTGACTGCTACACAAATTTAGTGCTGCAGTACAAACTGATCCTGATACAAGTCAGATTTGCCCCAAATATCACTACCCCTTGTTCACCAACAAGTTTGTCAACTTCCATTAGAGTTGTCAAAGATGGTATAGCCCAGACTTTCATTACTTGCCTATGTTTAAGCACATGAGAAGTCAATAGGATTGCTTTATGGCTTTAAGCATAGTGTCTCCCTCCATGGATGGGAGTTCTCTGTATAATCTACCAGCACTGGGGAACACATTACTGTCCTACATATGGAAAATGAAATGCAGACCTGACCAAAACTTGGGGCATCTGACCATTCAGCTGGGTTTCTTCTCTTTTTCTGTGCAAGTGTTTTCCTGAAGTCAAGTTTTGTCTGCGATCTGAGTGTAAACATATAGGCTTCAGGATATTTTACCTGTAATAACATGTCTAGTTTGTTTTTAAAGGAATGTGAAAACACTCCAGTGAGCATCAAGTTGAATAATTAGGGCCAGTATATCGAGAGATGAAAAATCATTGGGAAATGAACTACATTTGTGAGCAAGCCTTTGCCATTCCTGCCCTTCCAAACAGATCAATCAGCCCACCCTCATGTGGTGCTACAATGCTACTGCTTGACAGCTTCATACCCACGCTGCTTTCACCTAAAGTGCACTAACTAGCTGGTCAGATAAAAGTCATTAAAAAAGTTGGAGAAGTATAAATACACAGTTTCTTCTCTTACCTTCCACTGAGAAGAAAACCGATAACAACAGCCAGTAGAATGACTCCCACTGTTACAGACACAACAATTATAGGAATCTGGCTCTGGTCGCTGGATGCAGCTACTGCTGAGATGAGAAACAGAAAATGGAGATTAAGGTTAAAATGGTAGTCGGCACTCAAGTCTTTCTAGTGAGGCTGCCAACAAGGTTTCAAGTCTTACCAGTTCACTACTTCTTTTACGGTTTGTGTTTTCCCCCTTAACTGTCTGTTTCTAGTTTGGAAAGGAAATGAGTGGAAAGAAACCAAACACACATGCAAAACCAAGCCAAAACCCCAATAAAATTGCATTTTGTCATCGAATTCAGAAACAAAAGTGTTGTAGAACTCATCCTTTGAGTTTGCAAACTCAAGTTTGTCTTCCTGGGTTAACTGCATTAGAAATCACAGAGATAAAGGTTGAAAACCTAACAGGTTCCCTTTTGCAGAGAGAACATTTATGGAATGTTATTGTTAAGAGACATAAGCCTTACTCGTGCTTCAAGTAGCTATAAACAATTACAACCTCTTTGTGGCATCTGTATCACACGGCCAGAAGGTGCACTCCGTTATACAGGAATTTGCTAAGACACATGTAGAGACTGGTCTTTTTATCAGCTAAGGGAAGCAGAACTCCCTCACCCATGCCTCGTACAAAGCTCTCATGCCAAAAGGCAGAAGACAAGTCCTGTGATAAAGATACCAGCAGCAAGCTCAGGAAAGCTGTTTAAGACCTGGATTTTGTCAGAGATTAAGTAAAAGCAGGTGAGCAAGCTCCTGCAGACTGTAAAATGGAAATGCTAACATTGCTTGTACCTCATTTATCTGCTTTGCACTGCAGGGCAAGGAACCCACATGCTCCAAAGGGTCTCCATGTAGAAACTGAAGTCACCTTACCCTGCTCTTTCATTGCCGGCTTATTTAGCTGCGTATATTAACCACTCCAGGGTACAAATCTTACTTCCTCCCTGTAAAACTAGCTCTCTGGCATAGGCACTGCTGCTGTGTGGGGAAAAACCTCATTATAGATCTACCCTTGTGCCAACCCTGGACGAAGCTTCATCCACCCCGGGGGAGCAGCAGGTGAGCAGCAGGAATCGATTGCACATTGAAGAAGCCTTTAACTAAATGACTGAAGTAAAAACGGGTCCTTAGCACAGGATTAACTTTATGGAGGCTATAAAATAACTGAATGTAGTGCCATATTATTTCTTAAGAGAAAGATGAAAAGCTATAGCATTAAACGTTGATCTGCAGTGGGTTTCAAGCAGTTCTTCATACAGGAGCTCTTCGGCACTCAGTGATGAGCAGTGTGGACCTGCTATGGCAGTGTAAATGATTTCAGAAGGATTGGCCATGATGCATTAAATATTTAATGTTAACTGCTCCAAACTCATGCCATCATCCAGAGATTTTATTAGCCTCATGAATTTATTGAGGCTCCTTTAGATGATGTTTTATTGCTTTCTTGACAAAATAATTAAAAAGAAAAACATTTAAAGGAGAACATTAAGCTGTGACTGGTGTTTTTTTGCACAGCTCTAGGTATGGGGAAATGAGATAAATCTTGCTGTGGTCTATGGCAGCTAAAAAGCCCAAACTCATAAGCTAAGCTGGGACCTCGCTGCTTTTTAAGGCTGGAGAGAAACTGCATTACCCCTCCTTGACTTGATGACATGTTCCCACTATTGCCCAGCAGACCAGCTAGATTAGTTCACCAATCCAGTGAAAAATCATCTTTTGGCCAGGTTAGTTTTATCAGGGCTCGACGAGTTTGGTGGCATCTGAAAAGGAGGACAGCAGTAAGTGGATACACCTAGCAACAGCTTCCTCCCAAATAAAAAGTAAAAATTGAAGCTGGGGCTGTTTCGTGGTGCTTTGCAGAATTGCATGGAATGGCAGCGGTATGTAAAAAATACCAGAATCTGGAAAAAGAAAAGTCCAAAACAAGTTATGGCTTCCCCCTACTCCATTTGTCAGGCTGTTGTTTCATAGCTCCTCTAAGTGTATTAAAAATAACTTTGCAGAAACCTTGCAAACTGGAAACAGAACCTGTTGCTTGGTCCAAATTATTTTGAAACCTGGTTTTGAGTCCCACAGCAGTCACTGAAAGGTTTTCATTTGTGCTCGAATCAAAATAATTTGCTTTGGCTCTAAAAAGAGGTTCAGATCTGAACTCTGATGTAGCAGTGAGATTTCAGGCTGTGCTTGCTTTCAGATTCTTTGGGATGTGCAGGAAAGCAGTGGGAGTGTGGTCACACACTCCCACCACTGATACTGACTTTAGATTGGGCCTTGGGAAAAAAAATAATGAAAAATAAAAAATTGCTTCTTTTAAAAGATTTTACATGTCAAATGGAGCTGCATCATGCATTATACTGAGGTTTACCTTGCATTTTAATTCTACCAAGCATTTAAACATCTGGTTAAGTCCTGCTTCAGCCAGAGCTCAAGTCCAACAGAGGAAGAGTTCCCAGATCCCATGCAGTAGGTATTCCTCTGACTATACTGGCAGCTCCTTAGTATTAGAGAATTACCTACTCCTCTGTCTTTAAAATGTTAAAAAGATGGGGGTGCATGTGTGACTAAATGACTAAAGGGGTTTTGGGTGTTTAAAGATATTAACAGGTGATGTCCTCAAAACATCCTCATTAACACAGATACTTACATGAGGGCCTTTATGAAAGTGCCATTATTTTTGGACCAGGATTGTAAGTACTGACAGCACTGGATGAAATGTGCATATATTTAATATATTATATTATTAATAGTCTGGAACACTATTACTCAAATGGCTCTATACTAGAAACTTTCCAACTGCTAGCAAAATTCTCCTCGGTATAGTACAGAATAATTTTTGGCATAACATGATTTTATTGCTATTTATAAGGCACAATTAATGGTTAATAAAATAAGAAATGCATTAAATGGACCATTCTTACTGCATTAATGTTTTCATTGTGATGCAATTTGCACTGTATTAGTTCAATCTCTGGCTCCACAGCTACATCTGCACATGTATAATGACTCCTTTAAAATCTATTACAGCTTCAAAGGTAGCATGCATTGAAAAAAACAACTTGGCATCCTCTTCTCAAAGATGATGAATTTTAAATGAATTGGAATAACAGTAATCAAGGTATTAACAAATTTAAATTTCCAAGGAAAACATACAGAAAATAGGCTTTTTCCCACAGGAATGAACCACGTATTCCCACCAGAAAATTTCCCTTCCTTGCAAACAGTATAAAAAAAAAATAATAAATAGCAGTTGTACAACCTGACACAGATAGGAAATCTTTTCTGAGGGAGAAAGTTATTTTGACACCTCTGCAAAAATTTGGTAACTGGGACAAGAACAATTTCCCCACAGCTGTGCCTGAACAGAGGCAAAAGTGCAGCTGAGACTCTGTGTGCCTCAGAATGTGCTCTAGAATCCAGACCTGGATGATCAGATTTATTTAAATACGAGAATTTTCAGTTAAAAAAAAATAAAAATCAAACCCCACAAATTTCTAACAGGCCAACCCAAAGCCCTGTGCCTGCAGTGTGTGTTTTTCCTGTTTCTGATCACAAGTCAAATGCCTCGAGATTGTGGCACTGGCAACAAACAGAAACCATCTTTCAACTTGACAGAAACTTAACACCAAAGGACACTAAGGCTGGTTCAATTCTTCCTCTTGCAGAAAGACACCATTTCAGGTTTTTTTTCTCTAGATGCAGGTACTTAAGAGATCTCAGCACACTCCACAGATCTCCATTAAGAGGTGTGGAGGAACAGGTCCCATTCCTCTGTCCCTTGAGCGAAGAGGACCTTTGTCCTCTTGCATCAGCTCTCATAAATGCAGAATTTTTCTAAGCAGAGTGTGCTATGAATTTCTGGAACCTGAACATCTACTGACTTCACCCCCTGCCTCACTATTCAAGTTGAGGAGGCAAGGACAGATATGCCTGTCTAATGCACAATCACAACGTGCCTGATGTTTCTAAAGGCAAGGGATGAGGCTAGGACAAGAAACAGCTCTCTGCAAAGGTATTGATCCCCTGACTCATTTCTGGTAACTGTTCCAGAGACACGGGTTGACAGTAATTAAAAGGACTTACACACTGGGCTGGTTTCAAACTCAAATCTTCGGCTGAAGCCACCATAGCCAGCAGCTGTCCGGGCTCGGATCTGGAAGATGTACACTGAGCCTGGTTTCAAGCCATCTGCTGTAATCGTCGTCAATTTGGATTTGATGATGGTGTAACTTGTTTCTTCGTCCTTTTCCCAGCCCCACCCAAAAAAACATAAAGTTCATCCGCTTTGACTTGGATCTGGTGAGTGTTTTACCTGTTTCTCTTGGCTCTGGGAGCAGGTATGGGGGGCAGAGGGATGCCTGGGTGTGACAAGTCCCACTGCTTGCTCCAGGTTGTACCTTCTTGTTGGCCTTCAGCTGTGAACGTGAAGGTGCCACTTTTAGGAAAGGCTTTCAGCTGGGATCTTTGGAGATCCAGCAGCGGGATTTATCCCTATTGCTCTGCAATGTTCAGGAGAGGAACAAAGCAGCTGCAGGGCAGCGTGGTGGGGGTAGGGGAGCTGAGCTCTGCAAGTGTGGCACAAAATGCTGGAGTCCTTCCAGGTGAACAAAGCCACTGGCAAAGCCTCGGGGTTGCAGTGGAGCCGCTGGGTTTCCTCTGAAAGGCAGAAATGGGCACTCAGAGGACGTTCAAGGACAGTCCCATCATTTCAACTGCTCATAACTGTGTGGTGACTCAGAGCCTGCCTCACCCCATGCTCTCTTCTCTGCAGGATGCTCCTTACCTGGATCTAGCCCCATACATGCCAGATTACTACAAGCCTCAGTACCTGCTAGACTTTGAGGACCGTCTGCCCAGCTCCGTGCATGGCTCGGACAGCCTGTCCCTCAACTCCTTCAATTCGGTCACCTCCACCAACCTGGAATGGGATGACAGTGCCATTGCTCCATCCAGTGAAGGTCGGTGGTTGGTTGGAGATGGGATATGCTCCCACATCCCCTTTGACTGAGCTGTCAGACTGGATGAGGCAGCAAATGATGGGCTGGAAAAGACCAAAGCAAGAGACCCAGAATTTAGGCTGTGAGTGTCTCCTGCCTTGCCTTGGGAGGTGCTGGAACTTAGACTATGGACAGCCCCTTTGCCTCAGACTGGGAGAGGAGGACGTTCCCTGCTGGTCACCTCGGGCCACCTCTCCATCCTGCAGCTGTTTTAGCAAGAACTGGAGAAATTTCCCCGTGGAGTGAAAGCCAAGTCCATATGTGAATGTGCCTTCCAGTTCAGAGCAGGCACACAGGGCTGCAGAGGACCTTTTTTAACTGCTTGTTTTGCAGTCCAGAGACCCACATATGATGGAGGTGGTGGGGAATAGTTTCCAGGGACTTTTCTCCATGTCTGCAGTCTGAGGAAAAGGCAGCCAGTGAGCTCAGGGGTGCTGGTTTTCCCTCTTTATGCATCTTAACTTGAGCAGCATGAGAAGTCGTCCTACTCATCCCCTCATCCCTATCAGAGGGGGCTGGATGTTGTTCCTGATGCAAGGAAGAGACATAGTTTGTGCCTGTGCCCTTAACCTGCTTCAGGCTGGAGCAGGGAGCTCTTGTCCTGCATGAAGCATGTTCACATGAAGGAGCAGCTCCAAAATACATTACCCTGGTTCCCTTTTTGATGTCAGTCTGGACAAAGTGAGATCAAGGGATTCTGGAAGCAATAGATGGGGTGATGAGTGCTGTGAACTGGGTGCAGTGAATTCAGGACTGAGTCCACATACGAATGTGTTCCCTCTGAGACAAGGGTCCCCCAGTTGCCTTTAATGTGTAAGATAGAAACAGCAGACATTAAAGATGCTGGGAAGGAACAGCCTGGGATGGGTGTTAGCATCCTTTAGCAAAGGACTTTGAAGCACAGCCCTGGTTTGGGCTCACCCATGACATCTGCACTTGTGCTGTAGGTGTAGGAAGGCTTTGCTTCCCAGGACTTCCCATGCCAAACTTCCAGCACCCCAGGTGGAGACAGCAAGAGGAGCCTTGCAATGAAAGTCTCAGGAAGAAGCTTCTCTGTCCCCAGGGGTTTGACATAAGCAGCAGTTTTAGTTCTTGCAGCATGCCCTGGGCTTGTATTCCTGTTCCTCCCTCAGCAGAACATGTCTTGGTGCCAGCAAGTCTCCTGCCTGTTCCTATAGACTGGGCAAGAGGTGTCACTTGGGTTAGGCCATGCTCTCTAGCCCCTGTGGCGGATGGAAGCTTAATGCTTATGAGAAGAGGGCTTTGGAGTGGAGATCCAAGAGATTTTGAAGCTAGATTTTAGATTTGGCATCATCACAGGCCCTTGTGCCCGGGCAGTGGTTGTGATCTGTGTCTCTGTTTCCCTGTGCATAGGAGGGTTCAGTGGTGATGCAGAAATGCTATCCTCTGTGGAAGGACCAGGACAGTGGAGGTGCCTGAGCCCAGGCAGTGCCACTGTTCCTCCTGCTTGGAGGAATTGAACTTCAGTAACTGTTTCACTGCTCATCATTTCAACAGGAGCATCTCCCTACCCTGCGAGTGTAGGTGGAGTTGGGGATTTTAGGATCAGTGGACAAGTTTTTCCCTTTAATCACACTTTGCAAACATTAATGAGTCAAACATCACAGTATCTATGGGAGGTAGGTGTGAGGAGGGAAAACTGAGGCACAGATTGACTAAATTGCTTCCCAGAAGGGATCCCAGCCATGATATGACCATGTTTCTGTTTTAGCTTTCCCTCATCCCTCGCTGGTAGCTCCCATAACACAGACATCCCACAGGAACAACCATTGGTGCAGCTGGTTTCCATTTGCATCCATGTTCCCTATTTTCTCATGAGTTTCAGATACCAGTGGAAAATTGTTTTGTTTCTCTCCTTTCCCATCTCCCTCCCCACATCCCCCTCACACTCTCCCCTGTCCCTTCTCCCTCCCCACTACTTGCAATTCTAATCCTGAGTTTTATCCCTCATTTTTGTAGATTATGATTTTGGAGATGTCTTTCCAGCAATGCAGACCATGCCCAGCAGAGACTGGGAAGGTGGGACATACTCATCTGTTACAACCTTTTGGTTTTCTCTCTGCATTGCTGCTACCTGAAGCTTGCTGCATGCTTCCCAGTTCAGTTCTTAACAAGCAACCACCGCATCTTGATGGAATTCAGTAGAGGCAGAAAGGAGCAGAAAAGATCCCCCAAGGTGGGAGGTTGTGTGGCTCATCTGTGAGGCCACGTGCAAAGCTTTGCCCGGCTCCTGGTGCATGCAGGCACACTCATCTGGTGTGTATCTGGAGCAGAGGGATGTTTTCCTGCCTCTGATAATGCCTCTGTGTCTTCTAGACCAGGTTACAAAAGAAGAGCTTCAAAATCACTGCCCAAAATGAGCGTGACATGCCAGCTGAGCTTCCTGTAGGTCTCCTCTTTGGGATAAAGCACGCAGGGTGCTGATGGAAAAGCTGATCCAGTCGTTGATTTCCTGAAAGCCCTGGAAAGCAGCTGAATTAATTCTGCTTTCTTTAACTGGGGGCCTTTTGCAGGGATTGGGTTGGGAGGTTTTGTTTCCCGTGCACCCTGCTGTGCTGTGTCAAAACAGCTTTTGAAGCCACAACATACAGCACATGGCTCCAACATCCAGCACATGGCTCCGCTCAGTTTGAGTCTCTATGCTTCTTTTTTGTTTACCACTTTTAAACCCAATTTGTCAACTATGTCTGGCCTTTATGCACAAGAGCATGTACCCATTTTAGAGGAACTTGTTCTCCTTCCTCCACATGCGCTCCCTGTGCATATCCTTTACATATCACAGGAGTAGGAGATTTCTCTGCTTTACCCCTGGAGGAAATACACCCATGCTCTGTCCTTTGCAGCTCAAAGTTGGATGGAGCCTTGGGTCCAAATTGCCTTGGCTGGTACCACCTCATTATTTGGGGAAAGTCTGCCTGAATTCCATGTGGATTGCTCTTGGGCTCTAACACGCTCCTTCTCATCTTCTTTCTTACCACATGCAGATGGTTTAATGTGTCCCTGTGGCTTGAGTGTCCATGTAGAGGGTACAAACCACGTTCCCAAATCCAACACCCAGCAAACAGCTTAACTGTGAGTGTTGGTTGCAGGCTGGGAGAAGCCAATGGATGCCGGGGGCAGATCCCTCTGGCTTTTGTGTGAGCTTCCCTGTGCAGGTCCTGCATGTCCAGCCCCAAATTGTTTTGTATGTCTTTCAGAAGTAAAATTCAGTGTGTGAGTGTGTGTCAATGGGTGGGTGAGGCTTCATGTGTGACAGTAGGC
>JAVHNF010053192.1:0-10153 GCA_034783455.1 Micropsitta finschii
TCTGTTTAGACACTGAGACATGGGGACTGGCGGTTCTACATCTGGTCTGTTAGGGATTCCCTAGCTTCATCTGCAGTTGGAATTTGAATTCAGGTGTCAAGTGGTGCATTGTTCTAGCTTTGGGATTCTGTAGCTATGCTTTCTTTCAGCATGACAGATTTGGTTTTGCATGTATTAATATCAAACAGCTTCTTAAAACTTAGTTTATTTTTTGAATAACAGTTGCTGATCCTATATTGGGTAAACATCTGGATAGTTCAAAAATCTTCTGTAGAAATTAAAAAAAAAAAAAATCCAAACACAAACCCCAGTGTCCTGTAATCTAAAATTATAATTAAGAAAAGAGTACAAATTTATTGTCAAATAAAAATAATGTAAAAAAAAATGCTACTGACCTTCTACATGTGAGGTTGGAAAGTATTAAAGATAACAAGCCTTGGCACAGATACTAAATGAATCATAGAATGGTCAGGATTGGAAAGGACCTTAAGATATTTGGTTCCAGCCCCCATGCCATGGGCAGGGATGCCTCACACTAGACCAGGTTGCTCAAAGCCCCATCCAGCCTGGCTGGACTCTACAGTCCCTGAAGACTACCTCCCCAGCATCCTTGTAGGCCCCCTTCAGATACTGGAAGGCTGCTATGAGGTCTCCACGCAGGTCGCCCTGAGGAACACCCCTGAGTTTTGGGCCGCTTGGCACAAAACTTGGCCCAGTTTTGGGTTGCTTGGCTGTGTGTCTACTGCAGACTGCGCTTGGTAGCAGCTGTCTAGCTCCATTCTCAGCCTCCCCGATGTTATGCAGCAGGTCCTGTACCTGGGCACACTGTCCCAGAAGAATGGTCTGGGCATGTCCTGCAGCTTGAGGTCTGAACTGTAGCCTCTCCCCTCAGCAGCTCCGACTGGATGGAACCATGAGCTGCTGCTGGAGTAACTGGTGCACATCCCCCTAGCTGGAGCTGCATCTTGAGATCTCAGATGCCTGCCATACTGTCTTGAGGGTCAGGTAGGATAAGTGCACTTGACCTGTGCAGGTGGTCACAGGGCAGTGGCAGTCAGCCAGCAGAACATCCCTCCTTCAAAGAGTCACCCGTCTTCATAAATTGGTGTGCAAACTGCTGTGCCTCGCCCTGGCCGACACACAACACTGTTTGCCCACTCTGCACGGCACTCCTGGTCACTAGCACTCCATAGGGCTGCCTTTGTGGGAGTGGAAAGTGGCAACCACTACTCCTGGCCCCATCCATGCCTCATCAGCTGCTCTCAAGCAAGCTGCTCCTGGTGGGTCTGGGTGCTCTCTTGGGGTTTCACTGGCTCACGACTCCAGCCTGTACACTGTGATCCCTTCCTCCACTGCAGAATGTGCCTTCTCCAGAGCTGTTTACCTCATGAACATGCATTACAATATTTGGCTGGAACTGAAGAATCAGATTTAAATCAACAAAATAGCATTTCAGTCTGCTCCAAAAGTGAAACATTAAAAAAATTTAAACAAGAGGTTTTCAGAATAGCTAATTTTTAAGCTAACATTTACATTGGAAATGAATATCCAATAAACTATTAAAATTTAGTAACTAACATCTTGCTTTTGTGGAGATGGGGATAATATAATGAAGAAGGGTTTTCCCAAATATGGTCCCAAGGAGCTCTTAACTGTAATGATAAAAATAACCTTTCCAGTGGCCAAAGTCCTTTTCACAACCAGAAATTTATCTGAAGAGTATGTGAAAATTCTTAGAGCATTGCCTCCTGCAGGACTTCTGTCTTCAGACTAGCTGTGTGCAATCAGATTTGCAGGCAAGTATTAAAACCCAATCAAAAAATTTCACAGCTCTCTCCCACTAGAATTTACAAAACAGATTGCAAGCATTCTTCTCCATACTATAGCATATGTGCTGCATGTGTTTTCATCCTATCAGTTGTTAAGCAAGCTTCCTATTGAAGATATCAGCATTCTCCACAGTGGTATTTTTATGAGCAATATGTATACTGAGTCTGCTTTACTGCTAACACTGTAAATTCAAGTGCTACTTCCAGCTCTAAGCAAAAGCAAGCTATGGTAAATTAAATAGCATACAGGTAACTAGATTTCCATGAAATGTTCTTGAATACCTGTATAAAGCTATCTTTCTGAGAAGCCCTATAATGAAAGCATCACTGGGACATTAACTCTTAATCATCAGTAGCCACAGAGGCGAGAAGTGTTTGGATTTTCTGTAGAGCAGAATTCAAACAGAATCTCACGAGGTTTACTGTCTGTTGGTCCTGTTCTTCTTGCTGATATTAACTATATCTTATGATACTGATCAAATGAGTATAAGAACTCTGAATATTTTAAACTACTTGTGGATTAGTTTGCTAACTGAACTAAAAGCTGAATTGCTTAGCTGAAAATTGTTTAGATGAGCTTCTTGATTCTTCAGTTTCATTGCTATCCTTTAAAATGAAGTATCTCTCTGTTTGGAGTCATTACTTTAGCTCCATTTCTGGGATAGAACAGAAAAAAATGCTGACAACAAAAGTCCCTGTCTTGGAAGCTGAAATGACACCAAATTTGCCTGTATAATAATAGGCTAATTTAAAGGCAAATTAAATGACATAGAATGGAGGCTGAATATTTAGCAAAACTTATTACAATGGAACTATTTTTAATCTAGGATCTACATATGTCATACTGCCAGAGAATGACAGCACAAGTTTAAGGAATGGTTACCAGAAGATGTAGTGACCTGTAGTGATGAATAGTCACAGTATCAGTGCTTTATTTTTTAATGTGGTTTTCAACTGTGACATTATTATAACTTAAGAAGAAAAGTCAAACAAAGGGAAGCTTTCTAATAAGAATATGTCTTTGATTACAGATTGGGTAGAACTGTGATAAAAAAAAAAGTTTTCTCAAGTGCTTTATTGCAAGCAAATAAAATTTCCTAGGGGTCCATATTTTAAATTTATTATGTGTGGTTTTCCTTTTATTTTCTTAAATTATGCAGTCTTTCATTATATTTGAAGATGAACCCATAAATCATATGTGTAAAATATTATCAGCAAGCTTTATATATAAATACTCCGTATAAGTAGAAATAAATCTTTTCTACATACTTTATAAATGTTGATCAATAATTTATGTGTCTTTTAAACACAGTATAGATATGCATATTGTGCAAGATAAAATATAAGCATATGCACAGAAGGTGCTGCAAGAAATTATAAGCAGAGATAAAATTTAACCTCTACCTTTATCTAAAATATGAATAATTGCTATATTATAGAAAATGGTAAGTAATATATGTAATATTTATCATATATAAACATTACATTGCCAGAAGTACAATTCCTCTAAATCAAAAGCAAGATGAACTACACTGTCTTAATCTATTGGTTAGTAGAGTTATTTCAAATAAAATTGTAACTAAGAGCAAGTGGAAGAATAAGAGCTAGAAGCAAGGGAAGCTGAAACACAAAAGGCTGATCAGCCTTGACTTGATTTTGGCTTTTTTCAAAATTACAATGCGTTTATTGTATAAGATCCCAATGTGATCACTCTTTTTACAAGTGAGTCAAGTGGAGTTAATGATGTCATGCCAGTACATTTGAAGCCATATGCCACAGAGATCCATAAAAACACTTGCTGCTGCTTGCATTAAACCCCACAATGTCAGTTGCTGACCAGTTGTTTAGTTGGTTGGCCATTTCACTAATTTTCTAGCAGTCTTTCTTGCTTACACATAAGGAAAGCACACAAACACCTTCACTCTATCTAAACAACTGTTGGTTATATTTTGCCACCAGTTGCAGTTGCTTATGTCAGATCTCTTCTAAACCTTCAGTTACAAGTTTTTACTGGGGCATAGCATGGCTTTTATTGCAGTAGCATTTAACTGTCCCAGTCATAGGTAAGGCACATTATACCTAGAGTATGTACAGATGAAGGTTTGTTTTGTTTTGTTTTGTTTTGTTTTGTTTCCTTTTTCTTTCCTTGTGGAATTCGCAGTGCAAGTAACAAAATACTAGGTTTGGGGTTTTTTTGTGGTAAAATGATAATTCCACTTGAAATCAATATAAATTCTGTAGTGCAGGGCAGAATGTAACATTTGAAATTTGTATCCAGGATTTCTATTAACTCTTGTCAGTTATAATCAGGACTTTCTTCAAAATATAAACCAATGAAGATGTGGCTTTAGATTTAAAATCTTCAAATTATGCTCTAAAGCTGTTTAAAACTGTTGCTTGTATATAAATGCATTGCTACAGCGAGACTCGGAACAATGTATTTTTCAGGTTATTCATATTATTTGTACACCTGGGAGATACTAATTTTAGTGTAATTTTGTTTTAGTTGGTAATTAGTCATATTAATAACCCAACAAATAATTATATTTAATGTCTAACTCTTACATACAGGCTTAAAACTCAGTTGAAATCTATGAAATGGAGACACCTAAATACTTTCTTTTAGTTATACCCAACACACGCTGGTGACACAGGATGAAATTCCTGAGGCTTTTTTAATAACTGTCATTAAGTTTTATGTGAGTTTGGAAAAAGCATGCAGTCTCTGGGAGGGGAAAGAAAGGAGACTCGCAGACTACTGAGAAAGAACAGATGTATACCTGAGCAGAAAGGGCACCAATAGCTGATAAATTTGCCAGTAAGGAAAAGCCACACAAATACCGAATTTGACAAAAAAAAATGCAGATATTAATATGACTAACTAAAGAAACACAGAAGGAACATTTTTCTTTTTCTTTTTCAACAGCAAATACTTTACTTCAAAGGATTCTTTTGTTTTGTTTTGTTTTGTTTTTTTCTTGGGTTTGTTTTAGAGGGGTTTGTTTGGTTGGTTCGTTTGTTTCAGGTTTTTTTAACCTAGAGGTATAAGTACCTGGCTTTCAAATCATGTGGTTCTTGAACCTCTGAAATTCTCACTATAACTTCTATATCTAAGCTATTGACAGTTTACCCCATGGAAAACTGGATTCAAAATATTGAATCTGATATTGAATTCAATATTTCGGGTTTTATTTTATATCTTTTTTATTAAGCAGGGAGAGATGAATGCTAATTAGTGGTTAATAGATAATATTCTTCATTCTGTTTAGATAAATACTGAAATTACTTTCATCAGTGTAGTTCCTCAGAAGCTCTGTGTTTTTATCAAAATAGAAATAGCAACGTATTTTCCTTCCCAGTTTTCAAAAAAAGCCAAACTGACATTTATATAGCACATTTGTTAGACTAAGGAAAACACCGATGGCACAGTAAACTGTGGAAATGAGTTTTGCTTTCAGTTATTATTGCTTGGAGCTGTGACCTGAGATCTTCCTGTCTACCACAGTAACAAAACTTACAAGTCTAAAATTTCCAGAGGAGTATCGCTATCACTGATTACAAATTGAGAAGTCCTGTCTTCCTGTTATTTTTTTAGGTCAAATGAATACAGGTATTGTTAAGGATGCTGGTTTTTAGCTAACTGCTAGGGACACAAGCATAGATACAATTCATTAATGAAAACTTGAATACTGTGTTTATTTATAGATTTATGGGAGTATCAGTCTTGGTGTCAGCTGAACAGTACTGTTGCCTCTACATGGGAATCATCAGCTGTATTATCAATAGTTTAATAAATAAATGAGAAAAAGCATCTCAATGAAATCCACAAGTCTCAGCTTAGGAGAAACATTCCCCACACTGACTCCAAAGATTCCATTTCAAAAGAACCCCCCTCAGTTTTCAAAGCACTTCTGCTCACATTGTTAGCTTCTTGGAGTTAGACATATTTGTCTGTACTATCAAATGCTTGGTTCTCCCAAAAGAGTAATGCTGAATTTATTTTGTTGCATTGAGAAGAATAAGTTAATAAACCATTGCAATTTCTATATCCAATCACTCTTCAGTAACTTATGAAACATGTTTTTTAAATTGCAATTTTCGTAAGAGTGAAGTTTCTTCATCAACACTAAAAATGCTAGGTGGGAAGAAAATAAAGTAAGTGTATTTACAACATACTGACTGTAGCTTCATTTGCTGATTTTTGACTCAAATATTATAGGCTCATCAATCACTGCATTATATTATTAGTAGTTATATCTGTCTAAAACTTTTTTTTTTCTTCAGTAGATAATTATCAAGGCTTCTCTGTTTACCAAAGACTTTTGGTGGAGAAATTAACTGTGTGAAAAACAAAATAAAAAAAAAACACCAAAACAACACAAAAACAAGCAAACAAAAAAAAACCCTAGTAAAACCCAACTGATTGAAAAGATTTATTACTGTGTCACACATGCCTTTATTGTGCTCCAGTGAAGATTCGATGAATATTGCTGGTAATAACTTCTTACTTTCTGATGTTCATAACACCAGAAAAAACATTGACAACATTAGTGTAAATTTAGAAGAGAACAACAAAAATGATTAATGACTTGATGAGACTGACAGAGAAAAATTTAGGAAATTCATTATGAAAAGCTTGGGTAGACAGTTACTGTGCACAGGAAACAGTTCTTCAGATACTTTTGGGGTGTGAACAGAGTCAACTGTAAATTCTCCTTTGATTACCAGGAAACTTTTATTGATTTTGAATGCATCATACTGGAAAATACTACATCGCTTAAAATATAAATAATTTATAATATATATATAATATATATTATATATATATAATTATATAAATATTCTATTTAATATTAAATTTTATGAATTGAATTTATGAAACACACTTTTCTCTGTGTCTGGTAGCCAATTCTTATCAAAGTATTTGTGTATCTCTGCTCTTCATATCAAGTTCTATATCATGATCTGCTGCTTTTTCATATTTTTCTAGCATTTCCCCTATAATATTTCACGAGGTGGTTTCATTCAGATGTTGAAAATTCTTGATAATTAATTTACACCAAGCTGTTCATCATAATACTTCTGCTAAATACCCTACCTCAAAAAAAAGAAAATATTAATCCTTTCCATTTCAAAAGCCTTTGATATGGAATTAAGGGGAGAAGAACATATATACTTTATGTCTTCAAAATATATTCTTTGCTTTGCAAAGACAAAATATAAGTTATTAAGAACAGAAATCTTTACAGTAACACAGGTAGTACAAGTGATTGCAGTAATATTGATTAAATACAGTAATGCTGAAATAAACTTTAGATTTTCAATGTTGAATATTTACCCCATTCTTTTCTGTATAAAAGATCATACGGTTGCATATAGATTATTAGTGTGTACTCTAAATGATCAGATAATTTAAAATGACAATTTGTCTCTGAGAAGAAAGAAAAACCTTACTAATTTTCATCAGTACTTCAGGGAAAGTAGTGTCCCACTGCTTCTTTCCTTTTAAAGCAGGTGTAATGAATGCATATAAATGCAATCTGGGCAGCTTCAGAGTAGTAGCTTTTGTCTGTATAATATTTAGGGATTGTTTTATCTACTTTTGTATTGCTTCTGTCCTGGAAAATAGCCCTAAAATAGATATAATTATTCTGTAGGGGTTGTAGGCAGTGATTTTATGTTTGTACTTTATTTAGTCCAGAAAACCAGCATAATTTCAATCATGTAAGGGGGAGAAGGGGGGCAGCATAGGTGGGAAGGGAGGTATTTGTTGTTTCTGCTAAACTTATCATTACGGGTCCAGCAAAAGGCAATCTAGAATAAAGAAGTATTCTAAATATATAAAGTAGTTCAAAAAGCAACAATTCATGCTTTATATTATTTTATTCATTGAAAATAGAGTACAATGTATTGCTTTTTTTTGTTTGGTTTTTTTTTAATTTTCAACTCATAATACTCATGTGGAAATTCTCAGAGAAGATTAGATTATAGAATATTAGATTATAGAATTTTTTTCCATTTGATAAATTCTGTGATTCTATCCTAACTTTGGAATATGAGAGATGATGTAAGTAAGCTTCTTTGTTTCTTCATTAGCTCTGACAATTTTATTTGTGAATAACCTTTCAGAAGAAAAAAATATCAAAACTGACACTTCCGTCAAATGCAGATCAATCAATTAGTAAACTCTGGGGGAAAAAAGTTATCCCTTTTAGTTATCACTATGTCTTTTGTTTTGTAGCATAGAATAGGTCATATATTAAACATTTGTTCTGCTTTTTGAGTTAGGCTAATGTTTTTGTAATGCTATCTGAATATAAAAAGTGCATAGATCTTAGATGTATTCATTGACATAAATTCTGTTAAATGAAATTTCTGTAGTTTGCTCTGGTTCACATACTGTGAGTTTCATTTTGACTTCATTATTCTATTGTCCTCTGTTCTTAAGCAAGATGAAGACAATAAGCCATCCCTCAAAATTTGGGGGTTTTCCTGTGTTTTATTTGTGATGCTCTGCAGTGAGTTTCAGTAGCTAACTCCTCGCAGCTAGCAGAAAATACACTGACTGTAATTCTTTCAGATCTGCTTTTAGAAAACTGCCTCATGAAAGCATGGGAGGGGCAAGGAGTAAGCATCTGATTTAAATGTGGTGTAACCACCACCACTGGTCATGCATAGAGGCAATTAGCTCTGGTGTAGCTGTGTTCTACAGTGGATCAGGTGACCCCTGGCTTTCACCCCTGAGCCAAGGAAACTCTTGTGGAGCTCAGAGACCCGCACCAGGAGACAGCAGCAAACATGAAATGAGCTGATGAGGTGTGAGTGGGGCCAGCACTGGGGCAGCTATGACCTAGAGCCCCTAAGGAGTGCAAAAGACCAGGAACACTGTGAAGAGGATGGGCAAACAGGGTGTGATTCTTCTTCTCTCCAGAGACCCCACCCTGGAGGGCTGCCTTCAGCTCCAGAGACCCCAACACAAGAAGGATGTGAACCTGTTGGAGTGATTTCAGAGGAGGCCATGTAAGATGATCAGAGGACTGGAGCACCTCTTCTCTGAAGACAGGCTGAGAGAGTTCAGCTTGTTCAGCCTGGGGAAGAGAAGGTTCTGGGGTGATCTTATAGCAGCCTTGCAGTACCTGAAAGGGGCCTACAGGAAATCTGGAGAGGGACTTTTTACACAGGCAGGTGACAGGACAAAGGGGAATGGCTTTAAACTGGAAGTGAGTAGATTTAGATTAGATATTAGGAAGAAATTATTTACTGTGAGGGTGCTGAGGTGCTGGCACAGGTTGTCCAGAGAAGCTGTGGATGCCCCATCCTTGGAATTGTTCAAGGCCAGTTTGGAAGGGGCTTTGAGCTACAAGCTCTAGTGGAAGGTGTCCTATAGCAAAGGGGGTAGAACTAGTTTAGCTTTAAAGTCCCTTGAAACCCAAATCATTTTGTAATTCTATCACTCTGTAATTTAGTAGAGTTTCCTTGCTCCTAAAAAGCATCAAAAATAGAGTTTTTTAAATTACTGATGTTCAGAAGACTTCTGTATGTGTAATTCTGTCAGTCCTCTGCACTGGTGTCACTTTAGCTTCTTTGAAGCATGTTTTTTCAATGTCTTTAATAATCCCATAGTTACTATGACTCCACAAATTCCTCAGATGATAGCAAAGCCTCAAAGATTTCTGGGTTAAGAGAAGCAGAAACTGTTATTTATTCAATCTGTATCAAAGCATATTTTTTCATGTTACTCAATATTGCAGGATAAGAAATTAAAGGAGACTTATCCTATTCAATGAAGAGTTCTAATAATAAATTTCACTTTCTTTGAATATACTTATTTTAAATTGTGATGTCTTCCTTTTTCTGGCAATTTCAGACTGATACACTAAATTTCTCAAAAGCTTTATAATACAAAATTCCATTTCTTACCTTTTCTCAGTGTGTGTAGTATATTTCTATAATTTTACCCTAAACCAAAAATATGAAATATATTTTCTGTTCAAATAGGAATGCAAAACTGCACAAACACACATAATTTACAGATCTCGACTCACTTCCCTTACTTTATATTATCTGTAATTCTAGCATCAGCACAATACCGGTGACAGAATAAATAAAAAAATAATAATAACAAAGGGTGAACATTTTGATAGCATTTTCATTTGCTTTTAGTTTTGCAAAGCTCCATAGCTGCAAGGTAAAGTGCTGGCTGTCAGATTTACAGAATTGATATTACAGAAAAATGCAGCACAAAGAGGATTATTGTTGGAACACAGTTTTGTAGACGATAGGACTTCGGCTCCCTGAGGCTTTCACTGAACCCTTCAGTGTGC
>JAVHNF010053231.1:0-13814 GCA_034783455.1 Micropsitta finschii
AAACCTCTCTGTGCGCAGGCATAACTGGTGTTTTGCTCTGTGCACAGAAGAAGCACAGCACCACCTTTCTGTCCTGCTCCCTTTTAAAACACAGGGTGACTGGCAGGTGGGAGGTCAGACCAACTGGTTACATGGGAGGAGAAAGCAAAGAGCAATGCTACACACTTGCCATGGTTGAGAGCAAGGTAAAAGGCAGTTGGGTAGATCTCTGTGAGAATGTTGGCAGGTGACAATAGGCATTTAAGGTAGGATATGCTAAAATTCTAGTGATTTGGACAGATAACTATATCATAGAACATTTTCAGTAACTTGCTTGTCAAAATACTGGTTCAATTTGCCATTCTAAGGCATCTGAATATTAATAGGTTGCTTTTATTACTTTGTCTTTTAGAGCCCCTCCCTCCCCTTAGAAATCCCTAAGTCTATGGTTATATTTAAGTTAAACACATGGTTATAGTTTAATTTTTTTTTTTGTTTTCATGTTCTAGGTCAGGTTTTTTTAGGGATACTTTTTGGGAGTCACTTCCTTTTATGATAAGATGCTAGAAGCTGAAAATGCAAAAACAGGAACTCCTGCTGGTTTTTGTGGAAAAAAAAAATGCTGCAGTTCCATTTGCTGCTTCCAGAAAAGAGGCTGACTTTGTTGTTGTTGTTAGAATTTGTCAGCACGCTTCTTGGAAAGGTGAGAATGGAGTACAAGCCATTCAGAGAGTGCAAGGAGACCAAAACCAAACAGCAAAGCCACAAACACAGTTTTGATGTTTTAGCTCATTGCACTGAGTTTTAGTGAGTTACAAATGTTCAGAAACCCCCAAGTGCTATTGGAAAACAACCTGTTAATTTCAGGTGTCTCATTTGGAGTGAGTCATTTTAAAAGTGCCTAAAATCCAAAACCTGCTGAGTAATCTTCCTTTGAAAACAAAGGGAAAGAGCAATGTGTCTCAAAGTCCCTGCACAAAACCAGAGACACCTGGAATCTCTCCTGGCTTGTAAAGATCACAGCTATAGCAATTAAATGTCTGAGGCTTTCTTTTAAATGTGCAAATAGACTGCCTCACACAATAGATGTATTTTAATTTCTTTTTATTCAGAGTAGCTTCAAGTCTCCCGGTTCCCCATGGCTGAATCCTTTGCTGGTAGCGCTCTCTTGTGGCTATTATTCTCATTAAATGACTTAAAAGGGATTTCAAAAATACGTGTATAATTCAGAGATTTCTGCCTTAGAACACTCACAGTGTGTTTTGGATAAGCATTCCTGACTTAAATGTGGTAGCATGTATTTTAATGATGCAGGAACGTCAGCCTAGGCAAAAGCATCCCAAATGTGCTTCCCAGAAGATCTTGAAGGGAACACGTGTATGTTTTTAACTGTTTTTAATCTTTGTATTTTTGGCAAAGAGCCTTATGCCTGAGGAAGGACAGGTGGGAGGCTTGGAGGGGAGTGAAGTCCACGTTGGCAGCCAGAATCAGGTGGAGAAGAGACTGGGATGGGCACCTTTGGCTTGATTGCAGATGCTGCTTTTCCTGTGGCACTGCTCTTGGTGATGGGTGGGTTACTCCCCACATCTTTGGTTATTAAAGCCTTTCCCAATGAAACTAATGTGTGTATTCCCAGTAAAAGCTTTTCACCAAGTTGTTCTTTTCTGTTTCCAGGGATGGGAGAGAAGGGGGCCAGGGAGGAGTAACTCTTGACCTGTTCTGGTTTTGAGCTGTGAAGCTCTTAGGTGGTGTTTTATTTTAAAGTAAGGATGTAGAACCTTCTGGAAGCTCAGATTGTGGAATGTAGGGATTTCCTTTGAACTAGGAACATACAGGAGGAACCTTCAGAAAAGAGCTGTTCTTAATGAAAAGTTTTTTGGTACTTCATAGACTTGATACTATCGTGATTACAAATCCAGCGGCATAGCTTTGTAAGCATTTCTGCATTAATGCCAAGTGTGTGAAGTTGGCTGTAGCTTCCTTTTCCTTCTGTGCTGCAATCCAGCAGCAACTAGAGTAATGATCCTAGGTTAGTTACTTGTACTCCCTCAGAGAGAGGCAGGTTTACACTTGAGATAAGGCCATGGCTGAGAGGGGTCTTTGCCCTCAAAATACTTGACTGAAAAGTCTCTATTCTTTGACAGGACAGAATCTATATGTGTGGCATTTATCTGGTCACCCACCTTCTCTGATCTTTGGATCCTACATGTAAAATAGGTTCAGTAGTAATCCCAGTCCTTTCCAGGATATTTTTAATATTTTAACTAGCCTTTTATAAATGCTTTCATAGGAATTATGTGACAGCTGTTCACCAGCAAATGTAATGCCATACTCAACAGTCCCTGTAGTGAAGGTAAGATGAGCTTGCTTTGTCTGTTTGCTGTTCTGGCTGCAGTCTAGGAGGACAGCTCATCAGTATCTAATTGCAGATTAAGACAGAAGAAGAAAAGGTTTTTAAAGCCCAATTCTAAATCCTATTAGTGAACTATATTTTAGGTTCAAGTTTTCTTTTCCTTGAAAATTAGGAAGACCACTGCTTTTTAACTTGTTTTTCCACTGTCCCTAGTTCTAATTCTAATAGTTTTTCAGATAGTGGATTCAATAGTACTCTATGCAGTTTATTCTTCTGTTATTTGGAGTGAAGATGGGCTTGCTGCTGAAAGCTCAGGAAAGACGTTCTGTTTTCCGCTTGATTTTACTTTTCGGTTTTGCCACGTAACTCACCAAGTATAGGATAGCGTTTGTCAGCTGGACTTTGCATCTTCATTCACACAATAACTGCATGGCTTTTAGACTTCAGAAACAGTGTTAGGAAAGTGACTGGTCAGATGAAAATCTGCCTTCTGGTCTCAGTGTGCATGTGCACCTGCAGGCATGTGTGGCTAAAAAAGGGATCATACTAGCTTACCTTTCTAAAGACTGCTTCCAAAAATCTCTCATTATATTGGCTTGAACACCTGTGAGAAATCAATACTCTCACTTTGATATCAAGTGCAGTCATTTTTTGATAAATATTGCAGTCTGGCTGGGGAAGTTTTAGCCATACTGCACCTAACTTCCAGCAAGTTCACACAGTGGAGCTGTTGGATTTATGTAATTGTGTAATTCTGCCATATGCTGCCTTAACTAGATTTCTTACTAAAATCCAAATATGCCTGCGTAAGTGTACTTCTTGCCCTTTTGCCGACCTCCTCCCCCCTTAGGAAATTTGAGGATTTCTGTAAATCCATGGTACTTCCAGCATTTTTTTTTTTGCAACTGTAAGCACATATTCCTTTAATCTGTGAAAAGACATTGGTATTTCATATGCAAGTTGTGAGTTAGGCAGTTGGTGACAATGCTGCAGTGCAGCCAGCAAAGAACAGAAAAATAGATAGTCATTGTGTGTTTAGTGTAATGGGCCAGTGAACGTAGGGAAAACCTGATCTCAGCACATAGGCCAGTACATAAGTTTCTCCTGCTCATTCTCCGGGACTGATCCTTAAGGATACATCAGAAGTAATTTTTTTGATTTTCCCTAAATAATCTCTGTGCAGCCTCTCACTGTATCCTTTACATCTTCAGGTATGGGTGATGGTCAGCAACTGTAGTAAGCTTATAAATGCATATCTGGCCAGCTGCAGGGGATTAATGGTGTAACAGTGGAATAAAGCTTATTTTTTCAAATGATTATTAAAATAAATACTCCTTTGAAAGAATTCCCCAGAATCTGTAATAATTAGTTTCCCTGGGGGATGGAAGGATGTACCTGATACTTTTCTCCATAGGTGATGATTTCCAATTCTTTTCTGAGTACTGAGGTTATTTATTTCTAGGGCTATCACAGGCTGCCTCTCTTAGGGGGAGGAAATGCTGCCTCCCCAGAAAAGTGGCCAGTTGGTTTTAACATATAGGAGAAAAGTCTGTAACTCAAAAACATTATTGACAGACCATCCAATCTTAAGAGGCCCAGAGTGTTATGTCGTATCATAGAATTCTGGAATGGTTTGGGTTGGAAGGGACCTTAAAAAACATGCAGTTCTAACCCCCTGCCATGGGCAGGGACACCTACCACTAGACCAGGTTGCTCAAAGCCTTGTCCAACCTGGTCTTGAACACTGCCAGGGATGGGGCAGCCAACCTGTGCCAGCACCTCACGACCCTTTTCTTTTAGCTTTGTACCTTGAACGGATTTGCCATCTCACAGGTGACATTAACTTCCACACAAGGCAGTGCCCAAGACAGGTCTATTCACCCATATAATTGCATAGAAGATGGCAAGAGGAAAGGATGGAACAGCTGAAAAAAGTTTCAGCAGCAGTCTCGGTGCATTTTCCACTTGGCACGTCAAACACCACTTCAGATGAAAAGTAAGAATCCCTCCTCCACCTCCAGGAGCAGTGCTCTCGTGTCATCTTTGAGGCTTTGCTGAGCTCTGCGGTCAGCATTCACTGCAGCAGGTCGACAGAGTCGCTGGTATGACTAATCAAAACTGCTGTGGCCTCTTAGCAGGGAGCGGTAACAAGGCTCCTTTGTGAGTCTAATTATATCCCCTAAGCTGGCACAGCGGCACAGATTAGCACAGAAGAAGCACAGTCGGTCGCAGAGGGCTGCAGGGTCCCATGCTCTGCTCCACCAGCATCACCTGCTGCCCATGCAGGTGCTGTCTGCACCCCACACGTGCTGCCGTGGCCTGCTGCTGAGGCTCCATCGCGTGTCCCTTGGCCCATTCCTGCTCCCTGATGTGGAGGCTTGCCCACCAGCCAGGAGACATGCCTGGTCCCTGAGCAAGAGGTCTGGGAAGAAGGCACTGCCTGGGTAGGTACCAAGGGCTGTGCCCGCTGGGAGAGGCTCCTGCCAGGCTGTCCAGGAGGCAGGGCAGCTGGTCAGCTCCAGCAGCTCCTCACCTCTGTGGCCCATCACTGGGATCAGGAAGTGCTTGGGCTGCCTTTCTCTTGACTTTTTTTGTCTTATTAACTTGTCCGTGGGAGGGAGGAGGCTGGGGAAGCTGTGCTGGGATGTCTCAAATATGTCTGATTAAAATTTCATAATAGGATTCCTAAAGTGGAGCCAGGAGCTGTGGAAGAGGGGAGGTAACTGGAGAAGAGTGTTCTGTGGTTTGCTTGACAATTTGCCTCCTGTTTGTCACACAGAACTGGATTCACAGAGTCACAGAATCACAGAATTCAGCATGCTTTGTGTTGCTATGCAGACCTGGATACAGTGTGCTTTGTGTTGCTAACCAAAACCACTCCTCTCCCAGCGAGGCCATGTACTGGGGTGGTTTGCAATTGCTACTTTCTTAAGAAGTATACAGCTAATTTTCTTGGCCTGGTCTCTCCATCCCTGTAAATATCATTAGGACAAATGGAGTAACAGTGTCAGTCTGTTGCTGTTGAGGCCTGAGTGTTTTTTCAGGCTTGAGGTTTTATTGGTGTGAAAAGAAAATTCAGTGGAAAAAGTTTCCCAGGCTGTGAGCAGTTTGCCAGCATTCACAGAGGTTACACAAGGATGCAAGGGGATTTTTACAGAACAGTGCAATAGGAAACTAGTATGCTGATAAACATGTGAGACCAAAATTGTTTGTTCCTCCCTGTAAATCTAAAGAAGGGATCGTGGGATTTCTCCTTGGGAAGGAGTGGAACATGCAGTAGTGACCAAATCTGGAAAACAAAACAAAATACAACTTTTAAATACACTTGTCTTGCGCAGTTTTGGAAAGGGGAAGGGGGGGGATAGTGTGTGTTAAATGATAAATTGACAGAGTAGGATCTTTTTTCTCAATGCCAGGCAGTCGCTTCTTCCTGCTCTTCAAGAACAGATGCTGTGAAGGTGGGGTGCCAGAGCACTGTGGGCTCAGTATGTGTTTCTGTCTCTGCTTAGTGGTGACCAGACAGAGCAGCCAGCTCCATTAAGAGAAATCCTTAATCTAGTGAGACTAATGGAGCTTCCCTCCAGCACAAGCTGCTCGGATAGGAACCGCCTGTTGTATTTGTGAGACAGGATCCCAGAAGAGTTATGGTCAACTTCTGAGGGTTACTGTTGGTTTATAATAAAGCATAATAATACGTAGCAGAGCATTGGCACATAAAACACATTACGCATTTCTGCTGACCTCACTGAACTTTGAGTAAAGCTATAAAATATTACACTTTCATTAATCACTTGGAGCTGATATGTAGTACTTGATGTCCTTCTTTCGCAGATTTCTTAAGTGATCTTTTTTTAGATGTGAAAGACATCTTTTCCATCCTTTGAGGCTGTTTAAACTTCCCAAGGGAGCTCTATACCACACTAGCACCAGTGTGACAACTTGCGTGTAAATACGATATTGTTGTGAGACTGTCCACAGATACCTTGCATCAGGATCCATACCTTGGTTTATGTGGGAAGAGTGCACAGATAAGTGGAGTTACTAAACCAAGTCACTTCAGAGGGATTCTGGTAGCCCCTGCAGCTTCTTAACATGCAAACTTTGGGAGCTGGAGTTAACTATTTATGAGTATTAGCTACAGCTTTTTTCCCTGTATTTTGTTATCCATTGTAACTGATCTGCCCTTGGAAAATCATGGAGGTAGTTTCCAATTTGATTACTTTGTATCCAAGCACATGTTTCAACTTGTGGTTTTTTATTTTTATTTTTGCCAGATTGACTTGCTTGTAAAACTTATTCTTGGTGATAATTAGGGTGCCTAAAGATTGAGATCTGAAGGAGTGCTGTGAGGTGGACTGGAAGAGAAATAATCTATTGAAGATTTGTGTTGTTATTGCTGTGAAGGGATCCTGTTTTCAATCTTGCTTGGAAAACAGCTTTTATTTTACTGTGAAGTAACTGAACCCAGCTTTCAAGTCTAATGATGTTAAATAGGGTGCATATCTTGGCATTTTCACTTTCTGCAAAATAAGCCTCAAAGCGTGCAAGAACATTATCCATTAAGCAAAATCAGTTCTGTTCTGGGAACGCCAGAAACCAGAGTTGTCTGGTCACTTCTAAAGTTCCATGTCTAAGTAGTTTTATGTGTTTTAAGGCTGTCATGTATCTGCTCAGAATAAGGCCTGCATGTGTTCCCAGAGTATACAAATGAGGGGAAGCATTGTTGCAATTAAAAGGCTAAGTAGAGGTGTTGGGGTTTGGGTTTTTTGTGGGTTCTTCACCTGGACCAGTGGCTTGGACTGGCAGCTCTGGGAGCTTCTGCCTTGGGGCCAGCGGCACAGGGGACAGAGCCCCTTGTCCATGTCCACTACTGTTTCTGTGGGGCAGGGGATAAGGTGGCTGCTGTGGGTGAATCTTTGACAGAGGCGTCGCCAGTTTGATACCGTTGCATTCATTGCATTTCTTTTTTGTGAACTGTCAGTCGTGGCTGGTGTCTGCGTTTCTGGAAGGGTCTCATAGAGAGGAGTGAAGAAATTAAGCCCTGTATTTTCAGGATTCGGACATACTCCTCTGTTTCTGTGTGTGTGATGAAGGGAGGAAGGTTTGGACAAGGGTGGAGATGCGGACAGGTCTGTGTATCCTGTAGGTACAGTATTATGTGCAGAGAACAAAGGGACCTGTCTTTTCCAGGCATAGCTGCTAATCCCTTTGCAATAAGAAGAGGTGTATCACCATCTCTGGATGACCAAGATACCTGTAACAGAGATGATGCAGGGGAAGAAAGTTTATTCTCATCCATTCTTGCTTCTGTGGCCATCAGCTGGATCTTAGTCTTGCTTAACCACTGTCTCCTTATTAGCAGGTTTTGAAGAATTGAAGTTGGGGTCCTGCTCTGTTTCTGACAGAACAAAATGTTAGGAGATATGAAGCAGGCTGTAGAGCCAGCCTCAGAAGGGGAGCCAGCTGCTTTCACTTGGCTCACTACAACCCCATCTCTCTAGGGATGGATGGAAAGGCCTTGCCTTTCTCAGGGTAAGGTGCAGTTCTGCAGCCCCGCAGACTGGCAGGAGCTCTTCTTAACAGTGGTACAGCACTCGCAGCATTTCACCTGGCCATGCAGATACCCTTTACTTCAGTGAAGAGTCTCTACACAAAATGTTGGAGAGACTGGGCCCAAATTAACACAGACATAGGAGGAGAGGAGCTCATGCTCCAAGAAGTTGCAGGAAAGTATCTACCCTTTCCAGTGGAGAAATTGTATATGAATGCATGTTACAAGTTGTACTGCTTCTTGTTACAATGCTGTTACAGCTGCAGTCATCGGTTGGAGATTAAGAAGGGAATGTAACTTGGAATTGAACAACTAGCTTCTTCACCTGGAACTTGAGCAGCCCCTGGGAGGTGAGGAGAGAGAAATTGCCTCAGAAGGTGATTGTGCAACTATAACCATCTTGGGCCTCTAACACGTCAAGGCAGCTGAGATTTCATGCCCAAATTATGAGTTCTGTAATGTGCCAAAACGCTAATGTCTGTTTTAGTCTGAAATGAGTTGTTATGACAGTAAAAATCCTTTTAAAATACAGTGCCATATATCACAGTGTGATTTACAGTTACACAGATATCTCCACATGTCCCATTCAGTGGAAGCACTATAAATGCTTGTACGTATAGTTCAGAAGGGGCTGCTTCAGAAAAGGAGGTTTTGTTCCACACCCTCCTCCCCACACCCCTAATACTTTACTTTTTTTTTATGGAGCAGCTTTTTCTTTCAAATCTCTGCTGTCCTTCTAAGACTGAAATGCCTCAAGAGAAAGTTTCTGCATAAAAACCTTGTTCAGTTCTTTGTTAAGTGGAAGATACTGTGATTTTTTTCTACAGTATTGCACTCATCTTTTGTCTCAGTTGTGGCTAAGCTTTAATAAATGGGTCCTAAATGCTGTGTGAGGTGGCCAGTATTTATTTGGAAGATTACTTGAGAATCCCAAGTGTTTTGAGAATCAGCTGAGAATAGGCTGAGGCAATACCTGAATACCTAAAAAGTGCAAGCTCTTACACAGATGAGCAAAATGACTTCATGTGGGCCTGTTGAGTTGGTTCCACTTCTTATTCCAATGGGGGTTTTTTGGCTAAAAGGGACTATGTTGCTGGTAATGGAGATCTGTTATTGTTCTAAAACTTTATTTCATTAAATACCATTCCTGCAGTTCATTTGCTTTAGCTATTCCTTTTTGTGAACAATTTTGCCAATAATGTATTATTGACATAGCATTATTTTCTGCATTTCTATGCCACCACTATCAGCACGGTTCCACAGGGGTGTAGAAATGGCTTTTAGGATAAGGAAGTCTAAATTGGGCCACAGGTTTGTCATTCTGAATGAATTCCCTTCCTGATCCTGTTGGCTGGTGGTATTTTTCAGTGGTGGTACCTTTCATTGTTTCTCTTAGGTCTTGATGAACCCGAGTAATTTCTGAAGGCAATTTATCTAAACCATTAAATAATTCTTACCAGCCATTCATAGAGCTCTTACATCTAGCATAATTAACTAGCCCGATATGCTGGATTTGGTATGTATTCAGTGTTTTCCTACATGTTCCAACTTTATCATTAAGTGACTGCAGTACCATCTTCTGTCATTGCAACTTTGCTTCTGTAACCACAGTAGATCTACAAAAAAGCCTGTCTGACTCCCAACATAAAGACACACGTGGGAAAAGACTGTATAAACTGGCCTGCAGAAAGTGAGAGCTTGCCTTGTTCTTGAGAGCGGAAGGTGGGAATAGCCAACCCCAAACAAATGTAGGAATGGGGCTGGGGAGAGGAAAAGGTATAAAGACGAAAGCAGTGGGGGGTGCTCCAGGGGAAATCGCGCTGGTGTCTCTTTCCAGGGAGATGGTTGAGCTGTGCGAATTGCTGCTGGTGCAGAAGGTGAGGATGCGAAAATCTGTTGCAAGGAGTTGAATGAACTGCTGTTAGACCGCGTTTGTTCATTGCTTCATGACTTTTCAGTTGTTAACAGCTTTCCTTAATTAAGACACAATTTTCTTCAAGTATAATGTGTTTTCAGTACATTTTGACCAGAAAGGATAATAGTTTACTTTTTGATAAGTAAGAGGGATTCCAAAGTTGTTTGGGAGCCCAATTTTCATTTAGTTTTTTTCTGCCCATCAAGATAATTTCAATTTTGAAGAGTACTCTTCAGTTAGGATGGCCATAGATTTGTCTTAGGGTGACAAGGCTGCTGATTATTTTTTCTTGTATGAAAATGTTGTTCTTTTTTTTTTTATTTCTATATATGAGTGATGCTGGAGGCTGCCAAATTTTCTCACTAACTGATCATCTTCTGCAGTTTATGTGTCTGTGCACATTATATGCACAACCTTGGATGTCTGGGGTTTTTGCCTGTGGCTGTCACAGGACAAGGGGATGTAGGCAGTGGGGCTCAGCTGTCTGAGGTCAGAGAAGAGGCTTTTTTCATATACTGAGCAGATTAATTTTCATCATTGGTTCATCCCATGCCAGTGAAGTATATCAAAGGGGATTTTCAGGAAATAATAGCTGCTAATAAGCAAGGAACGGTGGCTCTGGCAAGCAGATGGGGTTCATTCTGCTGGTAATAGAGAAGCAGGGTCTTGGAACAAAAACTCTGGTATGACTTGAGTGTTGCCAGTAGTAATAAAAACTTGTATATGTCATCCCTCTTGTGTTTATTTTGGAAAACAGTGCACAGTTTGCAAACTAACAGTAATGTTGTTAATTTCTGATACTGAGCTTCACCTTTAAATTCCCTTTCCTAGGCTGTTGAGCTGGCATACTAGGGGTTTTTTATCTCATCTAAGCAGCATTTGACAATTATAATGTGAAAACATTTCCCTTTAATCTTCAGCAGATACCTCATATGTAACAACCTTTAACAAATTTTTATCCCAAATAAAGTTCCATTCAGGCAATTTTTGTATTCAGGAAGTGAGTGTGAAATAGAGGAGATGGTGTGTGTTATTTTTAAAAAGCTCATTATAGATCCAAAAGGCATGTAAAGGCAGATGTAAAAGGCATTGCCTTAAAATACTTTCTGTGATTATAGGTAGCAGTACTTTTTCAGGTTTATTACTCACCATGAACAGGCATTTTACACATTTTAAGCTCTATCTCTATGAAGTAAGAGAGTGATGTCTACACAGTTAACCTAAAATTTCAAGTCCTGATATTTCTGCCTCAGCTATGAAGGCCCTCTGTTTCCTGGCTTTTGAGAGAGGGGTTTTATGCAGCCACCGTGTGGCTCACCCAGACAAAGACTGAATTTCCCTCCTGGAAAAGATGTGTAAGGATCTCATGGATAGGTGGTGTGAATGCTGGCATACTGTGTACTTTAGGAAAAGCATTTGAATGGCTGCTGCCTAGCCCCAGGACAGCAGGAAGCTGGGGCTCCCAAGGCTGAATCTGAGCAAAAGGCAGTAGGACAACGTTAAAAAAAAGGGAACAAAGCCAGTCAGGCTGTGATGCTCCAGAAAGAAGCAGGGAGACAAGTCAAAAGTGGAATTTGAGTCAGGTTTCAGCAAGGCTTTGGTATATTGGGAAGACAAAAAACAGTGGTTGAGGTGCAAAACCATCAACCTGGACAGAGGAGTTCTGGGCGTATTTTGAATTTAGAAATGATTTTGCATATATGTGTGTCTATATATGTACGTATCATATATACGTATATATGTACGTATGCATAAATGTGTGTGTATGTATATAACTTTTTGAATAATTGGTTATTCAAAAGTGACGGTTTACTTCAAAATATATTGTGAGAGTTTTCAATTTGAGGGGGATCCTTTAAAATGGAGTTGTTGCATGAAAAATGTTGGGGACTTTATGTAGTTTTCTACTTTCTGATATTCTTTCACACATACACAGCACTCCCCTTCTCCATTTTCAAAGAAAATAAAGTAGGAGAATAACCGTGTTCATGGAAACTGTTCAATCTCAAGTTTTGGATTCTTTGTCCTCCTTTTAATGTCACTTACCCATTGCTCGGTTCCCTTTACATCCAAAGATACTGACAGGTATGTCAGAAAGCAGGACAACACTGAAAATGGCAAGGGGAAAGGAGAGGACTGGATTTCACTTAACCTAAAGCTTTTTTTAGTGGAATTGATAACAACCGTTTCAGCCCTGATTATAAGAAATCATGGATGTATTGAATGATTGAGCATGACACAAGAAGCTGTTCACATTCCTTATATAGTTTTATTTTAGATACTTCATTCCTATATTACCTTGGCAGATAGATGTGCAAGTGGTGACTAGCATAACATAAAATAATTTGAATTCTATGAATAGAGTTGCCTGAGAGAGAGAACACCTAATGTGTTTGTGGAAGGCAGTGACTCCTGCAGTACTAAGTGCTCATTCCAAAAGGTATCTGATTTGTTCAGATAGCAGTTTTATCTTTTCTTTCTAGAAAAAGATGATCCTGTTCTAATTGTGAGCTCCCAGGTTTGGCAGTTGGGTGAGATCTTCGCAATCTGCAGGGAAAAAGACATTAAACTATTTTTTTGAGTAAAAAGTAGTAACATTGTTAATTTCTTATTATTTGAGGCCCCTGTGGTCCTGAGGCCACTGCAGCTTCATGGTGGTTTTTATCCTCTTTTCTATTCCACCAAGGATTCAGAAGACTAGAAAAATCAAAAAAATGCTTGCCATAAATTGCATGAGTGATTTAGTAGTTTATTTACAGTGGCTTTTCCATATCCATTTAATTACATTTTATGTTGGTCTTCTTGTGTATTTTAATCCATTGAGCACACGTTGGTGAACTGAAGAAAAATATAATTAAAAAAAATGCCTTGGAAGGAGTTTTTTTTCCCCAGCAGTTGCAGGTTTACAGAGAATTGATTAATGAAGTGTTGGTATGTCTGGCCTAGTGTTATTTTAAAGGAGGTAAGGTGAGAACGCTGGGAACTAGGAATCTGTGCGGGACTTATAAGGGGACAAGAAAGGGCACCTGTGCTGTCACTACAAATTCTTGGCATTTTCTCTGCATGGGCTAAAACCAGTGAATGAGTGGCTCACTGAGGAGGTCCCAAGGAATGAACTGCTCGTAGTTAACTTGCATGGCTGATGCGGGGCAACACTGTTTGTAGCCAGTGTCTTAGTGATGTATGAGGGGAAATTTTCTGTAGGGCAAACAGCTGCAGCATGGTTTGGTTTATTTGGTTTTGAAACAATCCGAGGGCACCTTGTGAGACGTGCCATTTGGTATGTGCATTGTCCGAGCATGCTTCTTTCTTGAGAATGCTGATGAACCGTGCATTTGACCTCTAAGCACGTGTAAGTTTCCATTTTTATCTCTGTGCTGCAGCCTTTCTGCATTTCCCTATTATTTCATCCCTGGCATTGCAGGCAGGGCAGTCTTGGAGCCATTTACCTGCCACTGAAATCAGAACACATTGCTGGTTATGCAAGGCTTAAAATGACTGCAAGTAGTTTGGACCTCCTGCTGCAACTGTGAAGATGTGAACTTGGGCCATTTTAAAAACAAAGCGCTGGAGAGAGGTTTTGCTTCGCTGCTGAAAAGTCTGGAGTTGCATCTTGGTGCATGGGGAAGGGGGAGGATTTCATTTGGAAAGCTGTAGTTCAGCTTAACTACATTGTCTGGTTCCCACATTCTGGGGCTTGCAAGGAAGCTGTATCCTGAAATGCATGGACTATGATGTGAAACAGTGATCTGCAGCTTTGTGAACAATAATGTTCTGTAGAAACTAAAGTGCGTGAAAACTGAGTGTAATTTTCAAACCAGTATTTAATATAAATCATCAGTACAAGAGTTTTAACTGAAAATTAGTACTGGCATTGTGTAGCAGTTCTCAGAGAGGCCGCAATTTGTCCTTCCCTTTAAATTGTAGAATCGTAGAATCATATACACAGGTTTGGGTTGGAAGGGGAGTAGTTAGGGTGACAGCAGGGGACATAAGGTGTGTTAAACAATAGCAAG
>JAVHNF010053233.1:7938-30465 GCA_034783455.1 Micropsitta finschii
TGTCAAGATCTTGCTTTCAGTATAATAAAAATAATTCCTATTATTGTAATGGTACTTACAGACTTTTATCGAGACACGGTTTTGGCCTGTGCACCACTGGAGAGTACTGCCTCGAGAGCAGCAAGTCAGGCAGTGGCACAGACCCAGGAATGCAAGGTCAGCACTCCACCTCTGGTTACACCCACTGCTGGCAAGACAGGCAGCACTGCTCAACCCAGCTCAGGATTCTCCACCTCCACCGACTTTGTTCATTTGAAAAAGCACAAGGCAGCGTTGGCTGCAGCTCAGTTTAAAAGTAGTAACACCAGTGAGACTGAGTCCAACTCTGTGAAAAATCAGACATTTTCAACTTCTCTCTCCCTAGACAGTGCTATCGTCTGTAATACAATAAACAAAGCGAACTCTGTAGGCAGTGGGCAGACTTCCCAGACAAGTCAGCCAAACTACCACACTAAACTGAAAAAGGCTTGGCTAACAAGGCATTCTGAGGAAGATAAAAACACTAATAAAAAAGAGAATTCAGGGAATAGCGTTTCAGAAATTATTAAGCCATGTACTGTCAATTTAATAGCTTCTACATCAAATGATTTGCAAAATAACATAGATAGCAAAATCTTGGCAGATAAGTTTGCTAAGGAAGATAAGCACCCTAGGAGAAAAGCAAAACGAACTTACGAGTCTGGCTCTGAAAGTGGAGACTCTGATGAAAGTGAGAGCAAGTCAGAGCAAAGGACTAAACGGCAGCCCAAGCCAACTTACAAGAAGAAACAAAATGATTTGCAGAAAAAAAAAGGTGATACAGAGGAAGAAGTAAAACCAAATGGTGTTCTTAGCAGGAGCGCCAAAGAAAAAAGCAAGCTGAAGTTACAGAGTGGCGGTAACAGCAGTGAGTATATTAATCTGATTTGGAAGAGACATGCTAATGTGAAGTCTTAACAGTGTTTGTCATACATTATAGCTGGGAAAAGAGTTAAAAAGCATGCTTGTGTGAATGAGTAAGTCCGGATTTATCTGTCTCGAGGCCATTTGAAATATCCTGGCTTAAGAAATTCAGTGTTCTGTGTATATGGGTTAACAAACTGGTTCTTGGCCTACAGTTAAGCAGTAAACTGGTTTATGCTGTCCCTCAGAATTGAACAGACTGGTGCATATAGTTGTGCCACTACTATTGAGATACACGTATGTGGTGGTTTGTTGAGGTTTTTTTAAGATCTAATGCATTTATTTTTGGAGCACTACTGGAGGGAAAGATCCTCTATTGTTGAACTTTAATACATCCTTTGATCAGGAAGCCAGAGGCAGTTCCTTGAGAGCCTGATGCCACTCTGTTATGATTTGGTTAATTTAATGAAAGATTTAAGGGAGACCCATTTCACACTTTTAACTAGGATGTGTATTACATCGTGTTAACATTCCTCTTGTTTAAGGAATAAATAAATTTAGGGAAATACATTCAATTTAAATGTAATACTGTAGCATATAGCAGATTGTAACTAGATTTGTCTGAAAAGAGAAACTGGTCTGCCAGCATGAGAGATTTTATTTTAAGAACTTAGATTATTTTTTTATCCCAATTTATTCTTCTCCAAGGACTATTCTCTTGCCTTTGTTCTCTTGAGAATGTCTACCATTAAATTACTTTTCACAAGAATTTTGAAGTACAAGTAGTAAGAAAAGGAGTACTGCTTCCTGTAATTGCATTCTCTGGCTTTTCACTGCCTAGTTTATAGTAACTTCTCTGGTATTTGAGAGTACTTGATCCCTAAGTCGTACTGGGTTCTGGAACTGTTGCAGTCTTTCTGAGATATTCTGGCTTGGGTCCAGTGATAGTACTATTACTTTTCCTCCTCCCAGCTAAAGGGAAGATCAAGGAGAACATGGCTATATAATATCTTTCTCAGTTTCAGTTCTAAAAGTAAACTAAATACATATATGTAACATGTTAGGTCTTTGCCCTTTGCATTGTTGCAAAAGGTTTTTTTTGTGAGTTTATTGTAGAAGGATTGCTTAACTAAGTTCAGGGAAGGCAATAACTTCTTGTTTTGGCTAGCAGTACCTGACTATAGAAGTGATGTATGATAAAATGTTATGGAACTATTTAATGGAACTTAGGTTGGGAAATGGGTGGGAATGTTGTGAGTCACACAGCCTGTGTCCTGCATATTAACTGTTTGGGCTGTGGCAGCAGTACACATATGCTTGCCATCTTTTTGAAGTCTTAACAGACAGGGGGTCTTCCTGTCTCTCCTACTTGACCCATTAAATATTTGAACATAGATACTCCTAGCAGTTTATCTTGGAGGAGCTTTGCTGTAATTTCTGAGAGCTGGTCAGAGATTTTCTTACTAAAAAGACTTTCCACAAAGATTGATGCAAAACATAGATGTTTTTGGGGAGCTTTCAGTAAAGAATGGGTCCTCACTGGATGGCTGCCTGGGCTCCCTATAGGTGGCTGAAGATAACTGTGCTTCAGGATCTGGAGCTTGATGGTGGTTTCACAATGTGGGTGGTATCTGGAAACTGCCAGGGTTGATAACTGCTTTGTCCTGATGCTGTTTCAGAAAGCCCTAGGAGCCTGTGTGTTAGCCAGAGTGCTCAGAGCTCCAGGCTGCAAGGCTCCTGCCTGCAAAGTAAGGCATTTTACAGTCCTGCAAGCCCTGGGGATCTTCCAAGTTCCTGCGCTTAGAGCTTGAGGTCTAGCAGCTTCCAGATGACACTCAGAGTCTCTGGTTCCAAGGCAGAAAACTTGGTTTTATATTAGCAAACCTGCACTTTGGCCTTTTCTGTTCTCAAGTTTTAATCCAGTTACAGTGACACTCCTTGGATGAGTTTGAAGTGCATTTTGTAGGCCATGAACTGAGGCATAGGCAGACTGTCATTTTGCAGAGTTTGCGCAAGTCATCTCTGGTAAAATACAGATCTGGACCCAGGTACCAAGTCCAAAGTTAACACCCTGACCTCTCTATCATTCTACATCAGATCCCTGTTTACAGGACATGAACTTTTAAGAGCAGTGGTAAATGAAATGACAGATACTTTGTCTGTCTGCAGATAAAACTGTACCACTTTTAAAAGTCATTAAAATGAAAATCTGGTTAAAAAACAACAGGGTTCAGTTTCAAAGTGTGTATGTGAAAACAGCACATATTACTCAATAGATTAGCTGCTTGTGTTAACTCAGTGTCATATCTGCTGACTTTCATATTGAAAATGGAATTGTACTGCTTAGCCTTGCAAAGCTAACAAACTTGACTGTAAATGCGTTCTGTTCTTCCTTATGCCTGATACTTTAAGTTAAGTTCAGATGAGGTACATGTTAATAGAGTGTTTATCTGTAACCATACCTGTAACCCTCAGAAGAAATAAATTTTGAATAATTTGGAATTATTTTTTTTTAAGCTTCCATTCATTAAATTGTTGCCGGTTTTGCATACATCTTCACTTTAAATAGAATTCAAACCTTTCTTGTCTTGGAGTGTTGCATTTCTTCATTTATTTTATAAGAAGGAAATTCTGAATATGGTTTTAGTGGATAACGTGGTGAACAATATGCTAATATAAGAGAAAACAGAGTGTCCTAGGTATTTCTGGTAGCTCAGCAGGTAGTTGAATGTGCTCCTGCCTGTCTAAGTCTAATTGGTAGCTGTGCTTTTAAACTTTGGCACTGACAAATGGAAGTAATAATGGAATATGTTATGCAGGTAACAAATATACTTTCAGAAATACTGAATACTGACTGATCTGACTGGGTTCTGCAAATAAGGGCTGCCAGTGTCTCACGTGAAACTCTCCTTACTTTTGCAGCTGGTATACCTCGCTCAGTGTTAAAAGATTGGCGCAAAGTAAAGAAGCTGAAGCAAACAGGAGAGTCCTTTTTGCAGGATGATTCTTGCTCTGAAATAGGACCAAATTTGCAAAAGTGCAGAGAATGTAGGTTAATAAGAAGTAAGAAAGGAGAAGAACCATCTCACTCACCAGTATTTTGTAGATTTTACTACTTTCGGCGGTAAGTACTGCTATTTTCCTGATAATGTGGTGTTTTAACTGTTAAAAGTAATACTTGCAAAGGACTCGCATGCCTAAAAGCTGGTCTGATTTTTCTGGCTCAGTCAGTCTGTCTGATAAAAGACACTGTCTAATTTAACAGTATTTACATCTGTATTTCTTCTTTTGTGGATCGACTTCGTAACAGTTTAAAGCTTTATAGCAAAGACATCAGAACATCTGCCCAGTGTCCCTTAGGCAAGCAGAATACAGCACATCATCATTACACAGGTGTCTGACATTTGAAGTGGGATTTTCAAAAGGCAGGCTTCAGTTATTCAGGACAAGTTGTACAACCACTGAGTTGCACTCATCTGTAATGGTTCTGATGCCAGTATATAGTGGGAGTGTTGCTCAGGGTTTTCTGGGAGTTTTCTGAGGACAGAGAAGTTGTGACCTCCTTTTTTTCAACATTAATGGCTAATCAAGGAAAAACCTGCAAGTCGGGAAGAAAATGTCCCAGGATGCAGCATCACATACATAGTGCACGCAGCACAGCTATCACAACAGAACAAACCAGCTTTAATTTTCACGTGGGATGTGTTATCACTATATATCTATTTCATTTTGGACAGGTAGTTGTTCCCAAGACTGGGGTTAATATTCTGTAGTGAAGCTTTAGTTACAAGACGTAGTATGGTAGTCCAGGAATCATTTCAAGGTTGGACTCAGAATGCCTTCTGTGTAGGAAGCAAATATTCTTAATGTGGCAATATTGGAGTTTTGGGATTTTCAACCCTGTGTAAAGGAGAGAACATGAGTGATGAAAGTTTTGCCAATGTTTTAAAACACAGTTATGGAATTTAAAAACTTGAATGTTTTGAATCTATTGTGGTAAATTTTATAGCAGTTTAAGTATTTCCATTGCATTTAGACAATAGGACTTGAATTGTAAACAAAAATTGCACAGCAGTTGGAAGTTGTACCAGAAAAATTCTAATTTCTTGTTCATTAAGTATATAAGTATCATTTTTTTGTACTTAGTTCTGAATTCTGGACTATTTTACTGTCATGGCTGTAAAATTCCTTGACTGTTATCATAATCGCATATGAATAGTGAAGTATCCTGTATTATGCAAGATGGAATAATCATCAATGCTTAAGAATAGGCTAAATATAGCCAGGGTTAGTGGAATGGTACCAGGTAGGATAAAGGAAAGCGTTCATTTATTTTAAAGATCAAGAACTAGTGGATGCAAAAAAGCATTATCTTGTATTAGTGATTTGTTGTGCTTAGAAAGACTTAAAGTGTTGAACTCCTGTTTTCTGAGCATGAGAGCAGTAGGACAAAAGGTCTATTAAGTATGTGTCAGACGAAGTGATTGCTGTCACAGACACTCCAAAAATTCAAGATGGGGAATAGGTAGAACAAAAATTTGGCAAAAAAAAAAAAAAAAAAGAGAGAAATAATAATTTTCCTATCTGCAATTTTAAAGCAGTAGTAAATGTTACTGAGAGAATTATAAGCAAACTGAATGCAAGATGTGCCTAGGAAATCAGTTCTAGTTTTCATGCTGTCTTACTCTTAATTTTAAAACCATTTTTGGAAATAGGATTTATTTTTAAATTAAAAAATATGGCAGGATGCTAAAAAGGTAAACTTAGGTCTCGTAAGACATAAGCAGTAAGGTAAATTAGCAAGTAAACTGGAAGTCACAGAATGTAATGATACATGCAGATGAACTACCTGTTTTCATTTTTAGGTTATCTTTTAGTAAGAATGGAGTGGTTAGGATAGATGGTTTCTCCTCTCCTGATCAATATGATGATGAAGCACTGAGTTTATGGACACATGAAAACTATGAAGATGATGAACTGGACCTAGAAACTTCTAAATACATTCTGGATATCATAGGTGATAAATTTTGTCAGTTAGTAACATCTGAGAAAACAGCCATGTCCTGGGTGAAAAAAGACGGTAAGTCAGTCTCAAGTGCTCTTAAATGTTCTGCAGTTCTACTCAGCTGTTTGCGTTCATTGTGACCTACTCCCTCCTTTTGAGTAGTTCATTTCACTGGACATGGGATTTTCCTAGGCTATTTTGTAAGAGAGTATGTTGGTAAGGGGCAGGGATCGTCCTCAGTGGGCCAGCCTATTTCCCCCTGCCTGTGCTGGTCCAGGACTGGGGCCAGGCTGCTGTTGGTTTTGGAGCAGCCTTGGTTCCCAGCTTGGCCTCCAGCTCTCCAGCCAGAGAAGTGAGCTCCAAGCCAAGGCCCACAGTGAGCCAGGTACTGACTGCTGCCAACAGACAGTGTGTTTCTGACGTGTCTCCTTCTCAAAACAAAGGAGAATAATGTGACAGCATGGGTCCCACAGAACATGTGCTAACACCGTCACCTCCTCCTCACTAAAGCCACAGTTAGTCTGTCCTTCTGGTCCATAGCAGATGGGCAGAGGTTGGAAACAGGCTGATGGCTCCGCTAATTCCAAGCAATAGGAGGAGGAGGTGGGACAGAAAAGCAGGAGTACTAGCCATGTCTCTAGGACAGACACTCTCTCTGCTCTTGCTGACCTTTAACTGTCCAGACTCACTAGTTTGGCTGCACTTGAGATTAAACATGTCCCATAGGCAGTCAGGTGAAAACCCCAGTTTTCCTCATTGCATGGGGTAAAAGTATATGTTAGAGAACTTTGTCATGCTTGCAGCCCACTCATGTTAAGCAGGAATATTCTTTCTGTATTACTTTAGTCTGTGCTTTATGAATGCTTTAATTTCTTTACAGTGTATCGAGAGTAGATTTGATGGAGATGTTGTATAATGCAGCTAAGGGGATAGATGTTGATGGTCTGTTTGTGAAGGATCACTTTCCTTCCCTCACACCCATTTGCATCTGAGGGAAAAGCAGCGAATGTTTCATCTATAAAGACTATTCATACTGTGCTTTGCATTTAAATTTCAGTCGGTTTATTCTGCTTATTTTGTATTTCAGCCAAAATTGCATGGAAGAGAGCAGTGAGAGGAGTCCGTGAGATGTGCGATGCATGTGAAGCCACATTATTTAACATCCATTGGGTCTGCCAGAAATGTGGATTTGTGGTCTGCCTAGATTGTTACAAGGCAAAGGAAAGAAAAAGTTCTAGAGGTCAGTTCTTTATGAACTAGAGTATTGTATAGGATGTTTATTTTCGTTTGTTGTAGAGCTGCCGATCCACCAGTGTAACTGCCTTTCTGTTAAGTGTTAAATTACTGCTTGTGTGTTTCGGTTCTCTTCGCCTCCTTTTTTGCGGGTCAGGGTAGAATTAGTCATTCAGAAAGCAACTGCTGTGGGGACTATTTTAGGTCTTTGTCTGCTTTTCAGCCTTTTTATGTGGATTTTCTTGGATTGTTTGTGCCTTGCCCCTCAAGGTTAAATCATGTTCTTCAGCTGTGAGTCTGGCTCTCCATTACACCTCCCTGCTTTATAGTAACTCGCTGTTAAGACTTGCCCTGATTTGAGTGCTTTTCTGAGTCCGCCCTTCAGAAGTACATGGTTTGTCATATTGGCTTAACAGCCTGCTTTTTATTATAAAAAGAGAAAGAAAAATACTTCACATAGTATTTAAATGAGTGTTAGTGGAGGCTTCATGGTCCAGCAGCCTACACACATACTCTGCTTATCCTGTGCTTAAATGGAAATGTCTGGTTTAGACTGTAGTGAAGTATAGCAGGGTTAACTTGCAAACCTGTGACTTCTGAGTGACCAAGCCTGTTTGTAATTGAAAGGAGGAATGGCTTGGAATCTTCAGCTGGTCATTCAGCCCTTGACTATGACATCGGTGCTCAGACTGCTTGTTGGAAAGGACTGCTTTCCCCTGTGTGGCAGGCATTGTGCCCTGGCATAGTCCTGCAGTCAAACACTGTGCCAGGAGCCAATTCAAGTATGATGCTGTTTTGAAAAGCATTCCCATGTTTGCCATAGCGGCATAATGTCACAGATGTGAAATGTTAGTAAAATAAAGTTTAACATTTAGATGGCAAATCTTTGATAAATAAACTCATCCCTTTTGTCCTGGCTGGCAGTGAGAGGCTTCCTACAGTGCAGTTATAGGATGCTCCCAGAGACTTCCATCAAAGCCTGAGGCTTCTAGGGAGCTAATGTCAGTGTTTTTCAAAACCAAGAACAGTTGTTAATGCTTTAAGGCTGGAGGCTGTTTCAGCAACTCTTAACTGGGTTGAGTGTGTGAGTGCGTGTATGTGTGCATCCATGTGACGTGGCTTGGGATATACACTGAACGTTATTTACCATAGTGGGAATATGCAGTCAGAGGCTTTTTATAGCACGTGTGTTAACTAGCCAGGAAAATTTTAGTAAAATGTCTTAAAGCTTAAAAAAGCAGTATGCAGAAGCAGGCTTCTTTTTGATTTTCTAACAGGGAAGACTTTCTCCTTACTGTTCATCACATTACATGAAAAAGCAGAAGTATAATATCTTCTCTCTCTGCAGCTTTATTTCTCATGGTGCTGTAGGATTCATGCGAACTATCTCTCTCTCTTTTGGCAGTCTCTTACAAAGTTCAGAACCACCCACCCACTTCTATATAATAGCATCTTACATTACACCATTTTTCCTGGAACTGATAGTTGGTTTTGCAGTTGCTAAATGTAACAGAGGATACACTGGTTTTTTCCTGCTTCAGCAGGAATGTTAGAGGTTTGAATATTTCATCTGCAGATACTTATCAATGATTTCTCTCATTACTACATGGATGAATATACATTCATTGTTACCTTCAGACAGTTCATGGCACCATCAAGTGGAAAGCCATGTTACGGTGTTTCAGTGATAATACATGTTAAGTAGGTATATGCTGTTTTGGTTTTTTATTTGATTTATGTTTGTGACCAGTCATACGTTTCAATGTTTTAAGAGTTTCAAAACCTACAGAATAGCTAACAAATCTAACACATACCCGAAAAGAACATTTGGTACATTGCGCATCTATTGCAGTGGAAGAAAATAATGCTTTAAATGTGCTAAAAGCTTCCTGTAGTGTACTTCTTAATTTACATTGTTACAGCTGAGCAAACTAATAAAAAGGTTTGAAGAGTCTCTTAAAAAGCTAGCAATTCAGTGGATAGGGTACAAGACTGGGGATTGAGAGAGAAACTGTATTTCTGTTTCTGCCCCAAAATCACATAGCAGATTGGCGACCAGTGGCTTGGCCAGACATTTTTTTCTGTCATTCTTTCTCTATCTTATCTTTACACTCCCTATTTTTATGGTAGGGCCATCTTCCTGAAACTTCATAAGAAGTCTCTCTCCTACCAGTTAGGCCCTCTCTGCTGCCGCAAGCAATTTTTAACTTGTTCTTTCCTAGTTGCTTTCATCTGACATGAGTATGTGATGCAAACTCTGTCTCCTTTGTCCCACCATTAATACTGTTGCAGCTGCATGGTAGGCTAAACCAGAGAATTGATTCAGTTTAAAAGTCCATCTTTTTTGCTTCTTTGGCCCTCTGGTTGAAGACATCCACTTTCAGTTGGAGCATGGATTGTGTGAAATTAAATGAACTATACAGTAGCAGCCTAATTGAGTCTCTTTCCTGTGTTAGGATTCATCAAGGGAGTCTCACTGCCTCAGTAGCAACTGCAAAGGACTTCAGCTTATGCTAAATTGGCAATGCATTAAGTGTAATGAATGGAATATACTTTGAATCTGAGGTTATTCACAAGGATCTGTGCTACAGATGCAGCTATTTCAGATTTCACTATTGTTGAAACTCTCTATTCTTGTTGTGAAAAGTAGCTGTTGTATACAAATCTTTGTTATGCAGGGTATAAGGACAGAAGATTTACTGTATGTATAGAAAACTGTTTCTAACTAAAAACTGAAAAATGTTAGTGCTGTCTTGTGTAACACTGAAGTAAAACAACTGGCAATGCTGTTTTGCAGATAAGGAGTTATATGCCTGGATGAAGTGTGTGAAGGGACAGCCTCATGATCACAAACACCTGATGCCAACACAGATTATTCCAGGCTCTGGTAAGACCACCTGCAAACAATCAGGATGTGGTTTTTCCCAGGCCCTTTCTGTGAAGAAAGGCCAGAGTTGTTTATTGAAACTTCCCATTTTCCATTTAAAAACCTGCAAATTCTGTCAAGTCATTGTGGGAAGGCAAGTGACTCTGAGCAGTTACCAGCAAGGGGCACTGATTGTGAAGAGAGGAAGAGTGTGCTGACATATACCTGAAGGGATTTTGGAAATAGGCAGTGAAGAAATTCGGGGTGTTTGTTGGGACTGGTTTGTACCTTTTCAGAGCAGAAGAAAACACCAAGGATGTACTTAATAAATCGGACCTTGTCTGTTAAATGAAAATCTTAAAATAGTATTGCCAAGGAGCATTATGTGGCAACAGAGTTTTGGGGATCTGCTTTTAACTGTTTTTTGTCCTACTCGCCCACCCACCAAAAAAAAAAGATTCATGTGTGGTTTTTGTTGGACATCTAATTGAACGTCTTAAAACAAAATGCAGTGAAGCAACTTATGATAAATGAGAAACTAAGAAACCAAACAAAAAAAACTAGATACAGCTAAATTCAGAATTTTTCTTACAACCAAGTAAGTTTTATAAAGAACTGCAGGTAGGTGTAGTTGTTAGTGTAGCTTCACTTATGATCTCTGGCAGCATTGATGCAGAGAATAGAAAATTCAAATGTGCCCTTAAACTTGTTAAGTAAATTCCCAAGCTACTTTAAGCTGGAAATATAGACTCAGTCTTTTTTTTTTTTTTTTAATGGGTTTCTGCATGTTAGTTCAGGAAGAAATGAAGGTTGGTTTGATTCCATAATAAATTCAAATTGTGACATTCCCCAGAAGAGGTTCCAGACTGAAACTGTTTAAAATTGTGAAGTGAACCACTTACCTGGAAACAGCACAGGGAGGACTGCCTACGTAACCTCAGTTTTCTTCTTCTGTGCATACCCATTACCAAACAGCCTTAAATTGCATAATCACATACTAATTTCTTTGTCAAAACGTGGCTCACTTCAGTCTGTAGCTTGACAGTTTCATTAAATGAAGCAATGATGCACCCATTGAACAATGAGGAGTAAATAATGAATGACTGACTTGTTTGGTGTGCACCATGCAATAGGAATGCAGAGTGAAGGTTAGATTATTCAGAAGAGTAGTGTGCAGTTATTTAATGAAAGACCTTGTCTCTTTCTGCACAAGCTTTAAGGTAAGCTGGACAGTCCTTTTGTAGTATTTTTGAGTGTTAAATTTAGCAATTCTGCAAGTTTGTATTTTAAAAAGGTTTAGAGATGGCATTTTGGCATCATGGTGTGCGTACTGTAAAGAGGGTGACAAAATGACTGAGAGTTGCTGATGGTTTTCTTCTTGTCTTATAGTTTTGACAGATCTTTTGGATGCTATGCACAATATTAGAGAAAAATTTAAAATCAAATCCCATTGTCAGTGTACCAGCAAGCAGAGCACACAAGCTGGCAAGCTTCCTGCAATGAATGGTGTGTCTCAGGTGAGTCTAAAATATGTGTATACTTTGCAGTTGTGGATTTTTGGTTTTGAGTGGTAGGTATTGTATTTTAATTTGCATACATGATAGTTAAATACTAGCATCTTGTCTCTGAAATATGTTAAGGGAAAGTTACATATTTAAAAATAAATTTGTTCCTTACAGGTTTTGCAGAATGTCCTTAACCACAGTAATAAAATTTCTCTGTGCATGCCTGAGTCTCAACAGCAGAATACTCCTCAAAAGTCCGAGACAAATGGTAATACAAGTCCAAGGAGTGATGTAAGCACAGACAGCAAGTTAACACCGCCTGAATCGCAGTCACCACTGCATTGGTTAGCTGATCTTGCAGAGCAGAAAGCTAGAGAAGAAAAGAAAGGTATATGTTTGAAACTCTCATGTTATATATCCATGACTTTAGGGGCACCAGTGATAGATAATTGAATTAGGAAAAAACCCCACAGTTTTCTGTTAAACAAAAGAAGAGGTGATGCTTTTTTCCCCATTAATTTTAATCTTGAAACTGCACTGCCTTCTCCTGGTGGCGTCAGTCTTCTTACCAGAAGAACCACTATTGGAATGCATGTGTGATGCGGCAGTATTTCCAGCTACAGCATCTCTCATTTGTGACATACTCAGCTGCTTGTCTGAAATGCTGAGGGTGGCCTTTTCAGGGTCATACTGTTTCACTGTATATTGAGGCATCTAGTTCATTCTCTGGTGTGTTTTCAGGTGAATGAAGTGCTAGTGCTACAGTATATTACTACCACCACTGTGATATACAGGATACTGGTGGTGTTCCTGTGCCTGCATGGTAATACAGCAGTGTAAACTTCAAATGACTATTTTTGCTTTAGAGAACAAAGAATGTCCTTCTGGAAAATATTCAAAGGAAGAGAAAGACCAGGATAATTTGGAATCCCAGAACTGTAAAAGCTCTCCTCCTGCATCCCAGAACAATGAGCAGGGCTCAACGTTACGGGATTTATTAACTACAACAGCAGGCAAACTCCGTCTGGGTTCTACAGATGCTGGTATTGCTTTTGCTCCAGTTTACTCTACAGGAACAGCAGTAAGTGTTGACAAGATGCATGGGGTTTATATCAGGATTTGCAAGTCTCTGTTATTTATTATGGTACATTGTAGTTAAAATACTCTTGATAGCTGTATTGCTTTAAAAGCTCATTTATAATTAAAACGTGTGTGTGCACACACTTGTATTTATATTTATATGTGTTATATATAGTGATAATGAATTCATACAATGTCTGTGAAGTTAGGTAAAGCCTTAACCTGAAAAGTAAAGGAAGATCCCTATATATTGAGCTTTGTAATAACTGTATATTTCTAACTTTTTCTGTGTAAGAACGCATGCAGTTTTCTACAAAGGAATTAGATAACTGCAGACTTCTAATTGGTAATGAAATGTTGTCATTCTACTGCCAGAGGAATTGCATTATCTTTATTTGGTTTTACATTGTTTAATCATATATTTGTTTGCTATGATAGAGTGGCAAAAGTGGAAGGACTATGCCAAACATTCTTGATGACATAATTGCTTCAGTAGTAGAAAACAAGATTCCACCAAATAGAGCACCAAAGATAAATGTAAAATCTGAAATAAAAGATGAGCCAAAGGATGATAAAAAATGTATTCAGGATGACTGCAGTAAACGGTACAGTGACATTCAGTACTCGTGGATCTGTGATAAGCATGTCTTGTGGCTCAGAGACCATAAAAACAGCAACAACTGGAAGCTCTTCAAAGAGTGCTGGAAACAAGGAAGGGTAGGTATTGAGTCATTTGGTCTATAAAGTGACCTCAGTATAAACTCTGAGAGAGCTGTGTTTAAAGGACAAGCTTGCCTAACTCCATGTTTGAAAATGTATTGTTAGCACTGGGCAAAGGCTTGGTAGGTGTAGCCTATATATCGACCTTGTCTAGTTTAGACTTCAGTTAACTGCTAATAATGAATGAGAAATTACTGTTACAGAGATTGAAAATGCAAAAATATGTGTGTATAACATCATGGGTATGGTGGCTCTTGGAGGAAGTGTTAACAGATCAACAGGGCCAAGGTATTCAGTGTGTGTTTCAGCTGTATTTGTATTCCAGGTTAGTTGAAGGATAAGAATTGATTTTTAAATTTTATTTAATTTTTACAGCCTGTTCTAGTGTCTGGTATGCATAAGAAAATGAACTTCAGCCTGTGGAAAGCTGAGTCGATTAGCCTAGATTTTGGAAACCAGCAAGCTGATATCTTGAATTGCAAAGACAGTATTATTTCAAACACCAACGTCAAGGAGTTCTGGGATGGTTTTGAAGATGTTTCAAGTACGTTACTTTGAATGTATTTTTCCGTTGATTCTGAACACAGTGTTAGAAATAGTTAAAAACATTCTTTGTGCATCTGGAGGCTTTGAAGAAACTTTAAAAGAGTTTTAAAGAAGATTTGAAGGGAAAGATCTAGGTAATCTGTTTCTAGAGAACGTGATGGAAACTTTGGTTTTGTTCCTTTGCAGAAGTGGAAGATGGATTATAATATACTAGTTAGGTCCGACTAAAATGTCATTGTTCCTTGAATAGTTGAGTTCGTTATGTATCATTCTCAAGTTTCAAAATTAATTAGCTTACATTTCATGGAGAACTGAAACACCTACAACTGTACTAGTTTCGAGTAATTTCTATGTTACTTGTAGAACGGCAGAAAATAAAAAATGGGGAGACAGCTCTACTAAAACTGAAAGATTGGCCTTCTGGTGAAGATTTCAAGGCTATGATGCCAGCAAGGTATTTGAGTTTAATATTAGATACTCTTAAATCAATCTCCATGTTGGTTTTTTTTCTCTCTATGTAATGACAGAAATTCAATTGCTTTCTTCTTTCTTTTCTCCTCCAGATATGAGGACTTACTAAAAAGTTTACCCTTGCCTGAATATTGTAGTCCAGAAGGAAAACTAAACTTGGCTTCTCATCTGCCAGGATTTTTTGTCCGTCCAGATTTGGGACCCAGACTATGCAGTGCATATGGTGAGTATGCCTTAAAATTGTAGCAGTTACCTCTTCCTGAAAAGTGTAGAATGTTGCTATGCTTGATAGAAATCTGAGCTTACTTGCAGATAATAATTCACTGACTGTGAAAAATACTTGAGTGACTTGCATATTAACCTTACATGCACCTCGGGCATGAGAGTTTTGTTTCTACATTTCTTTCTATCTTTCTTGTGCTGTTATTGTTTTCTGAAGCATATGAATTGCTAGCTACTTTTACACAAGACAGATCCTGTCTTTAATAATGCTGTATGGCAAAATACTTCTGAAGTACTACTGTACTGATAATTCTGGTCATACATAAATCTCAGTGTATTTTTCATAATTTGCATTTGTATTGTGTGCCATACACTCAGGAAAATGTTTAGAAAAGACTTTTTCTCTCAGACCTTTTCCAGCTGCTCCTTCTTTTCCAAACACATTTGTTCAGTTCTGTTTCACAAATTGTTGCAATAGGACAATAAATAAGTTGTAATTTGTGATGTGATAGATTTGATATAAAAAGTTCTCCAGATGTTAAATAAATGTATTAACATTTAAATAATGCATTTAAATAAATGTATTAACAATAGTGATCAAGGCATGGGTCTGAAGATCTGACTCATTGGTGACACTTTCATGTAATACTGCTGCAAAGACTTAAGGTTCTGAAATGTCCTTTTGGCTTAAGCCTTTATGTTTTCACCTCTTAGCACTGAAATTAATTTTCCTCTTTGCTTGGGGATTTCTTCTGATTAGGAGCTCTGATTGCAGCCAGGCATAAAAGTGACAAATTCGAATTGATTCAATAACCATGTGTATTCACTGTACTTATATTCTGCCCCAAAGAACTTGAAAGGCTGGGAAGGAGCGCAGTCATCAGTGAATGTCATTGACTATTCTGCTGAAATGTGCTTTGTTCTGACACAGCTGCTATGTAGAGACAGTTAACGTGGACTAAGAGATATCTCAAGGTCTCTGCTAAAAATAGCAACTGAAACAGAGCATGTTTGTATATTTCAGTATTTTCACATTAAATCCTGCCTATACATAAGATGCTTTTCTGTGATGTTTAGTGTACTTTTGAAAATCTTTTCTCAGTTGCTGTTGCATATTTCTATTTGAAGGTGAATATATAACAAATGTTCATTTTACCCTGTTACGTAGGTGTGGCTGCTACTAAAGACCATGATATAGGAACCACAAATCTGCATATTGAAGTTTCTGATGTTGTGAACATCCTTGTTTATGTTGGCATTGCAAAAGGAAATGGAGTACTTTCCAAATCAGGTAAACACACACTTTGTAAGAGATGTGGGTGGACTGAATGATCTGCCACTTCTAAAATTGATGCTGTTCTTCTGAAGCAGATGAAAGATATGTCCATAAGTACTTAAACCTGGAAGTTTCTTCCTTTCAAGAATTTGCACACACATTAATTTTTCATAAAATACACTGCAGTTCATGAATTATGATAAGTCATTTCAAACTCCTTTCACTTTTTTTTGCCATTACCTATAATTGATGTACCATTCCTGTGCTAGTACTGGCAGAGCTAATGAAAGTGCAAGATGAAGAATTTTCTCTGGAAGCTGTCGTAGTTCTAACAGTTATGTCAGGATGATATATTTGCCAGACCTTGTGCTTATTCTGCTCCCTCTGGATGCACTGTGTTTGCTCTATTGGATTTGGACTGTAATATAATTTTTCAGCACCAGAGAGCTGAAGTTGGTATATGTTGCTTGTCTGTATGAGGTTTATTGCTTACGTGAAACAGTCTTTAAATCATTGAAATAGTTTTGTTTCTCTCCCCTTATTCTTTCATCCTCTTATTCCATAATCAGCAAATGTAGATTTTGGGTGTGACTAATACAGCTGCAGTAAGGTCTTTACCTCTGCTGTCTTTAATTTGCTTTTTTTTTCAATTTTGTGTGTACTGAGTTAATCACAGACAAACTTGAGCATACTGGGAGAGCTCTAGCTTCTTGACTAGCTGCTGCAGAGCAGCACATAAAACACTGCTTTTGCTGACTGTAGGAAAATGCCTTTTTTCATCTGTAATTTTTTGGTGCCAGCCCTGCTTGTTTGTTTCAGGTGGGGAAAATGTGTTTATCAAATTCAAAGGATATAAAAATGTTACCTTAAAAATATTTTTAACTTTTTGGCATTCATGTTCTATATGAACACCAAACAGGTAAGCTGAGGACTTCTGTTGTATTCAGCAAACTTTGATCTGCTCAATCTCACATAAGAAATCTGAAAAGAAGGTGTTCAAGTTTTTGCTCTGTCTCACTTAAACAAACCAAAACATTTTTGTTGAATCTTAGGAGTTTTGAAGAAGTTGGAAGAGGAGGATTTGGATGACCTTTTAAGGAAGCGGTTGAAAGATTCAAGTGAATTACCTGGTGCTTTATGGCACATTTATGCTGGCAAAGATGCTGACAAGATAAGGGAGTTCCTGCAAAAGGTTGGATTCATAATATGTATTTTCTAAGTATAACCCAAGTAACTGGTAAATCACTGTCTTCTGCTGTGGGGAAAAAAAAGCAGATACATTTTAATGTACTAGACCAAAGGGGTCCAGAAACAAGCCAGAGGCCAAAGGTTTCTACTGTGAGCAGGAAGAGCCCAAGAAATCTAGCACTAAAAATTCTCTTGGACAGTGAGGCACTGTTTCAGTCCCAGGGCAGCTGTCCTCTGGTGACTCAAACATTTCTCTTTGGCAAGCTGAACTGTGGGGAAAATTGAGCATTAGTAAATAAAATAAAGCTAATTCCAGGAGATGATGAATTACGCAGCGAGGCTTTTCTGTTCATTCACAAAGTACATGCTCATAAAGTAGATGGTGGCTCTTTTTTTTTTTCCTTTGGAAAAGAGAGTTGTGAACAGAATCATGAATGCAAAGAAATAGGTGGACAGATGGGTACTATTCAGAATTTCTTCTTTCAGAGCAATTAAGGGATACTCTTTGAGAGCAGCAGGTTCAAAGCCGAAGCACTTAAGGTGCTATGTAATATAAAGTTTGTCATTGGCTGCCACTTGTATTTGTGGTGTGGTATTTTTGAAATAGTGAATTGGAGATTAGTTGATGACTAGACCTTTGGACCACTTCACCTGCTGCTAAGAGAAAATCTCAGTACCTTGTTAGTAGAGAAGAAAGGTGATAACACAAGAACAGTTTCAAACTCTGCATCATATTAAGTATATTTAATATAAATATGCATAAAAATGTGAGATCATTGCCCCCTGACTCATGGCAGGTGGATTAGTGATGTGGTTTTTATCTTCAGTCACTATGACTGGCATTTAGCAATAGATAAAGGATAATGTTTGTTCCTCTGTGGATAACTTGATGACAAATGGTTGTTGCAGTTAAATCTACTGCTGTCAGCAAGTTTTTGTTTTGTTTTGTTTTGTTTTTAATGTCCATTATTTTTTTATGGATTCCTTGACGGGATTGTAGGAAAATAGCTTCTTGTCACAGAGTGGTTGAGATTGGAAGGGGACCTCTTGAAGTCCTTTAGTCCAGCCCTGTTCTCAAGCAGAGTTGCCCAGCACCATATGACCCTTAGTTCTGTCTGCTGGTTTTTTTTTTCCCTGAGCTGGTGTTGTGTGTCAGTGTCAAAAGCGAAGGTTGTGAGCTTGAGGAATTGACATCATAGGAACTCTTGAGGTCAGATTTTATTTTCTTTATGAAAGAAGTCACACAAAGCATGTTGCTTATTAATAGATTGTTGTGCCAAGTTCTTCAACGTTTTACACTTTAGAATGGGAGTCCTGTAGATGTCTTCAGCTCAGTGGGACTTCCCAGTTCCTTTTGAGGTTCCTTTGAATCCCTAACTAAAGTCTCATTTGGGTATTGGGAACACAGTAGCGTTGCTTCATTAAGTTAGGTATGCTTACAACTCATCAGCAAAAAGTTCCGCTTCTTCTGAAGGTGACTTGGGATCTTTTCTCTCCTTACAGATAGCGAAAGAGCAAGGCCTAGACCTTTTACCAGAGCATGATCCAATACGTGATCAGAGTTGGTATGTGAACAAAAAACTTCGCCAAAGACTTCTTGAAGAATATGGAGTGAAAACTTGTACAGTTATTCAGTTTCTTGGTGATGCTATTATTCTACCAGCAGGAGCACTGCATCAGGTAACGTACATTTGTTTAAAGACACAGGATTAAATAACCATAAGTACAATAAAATAACTTCTTTCAAGGACATAACTACACCTGTACCAAAATCAGATTTTATTTTCTTACTGGGTAGTGTATAGGTATTTATAATAAAGTATCTGTACTTGCATAGATGACCAGCCAGTACTAATGTAGAGCAACTTGAGTGCTTAAAATTATATTGTTCCTTTTTTCCTTTAAAATGAAAAACGAGCACACTATTACCCCTTTTTTCCGCATTTCATTAGCAGATTTCTAAATAAACTGATGTAGTTATGGCAAAGTCAGGTTAGTATTTTTTTTTTAATTCTAAACTGAAAGTTAACCTAAACACAGGGGAAGCAGGGAAAGCAACCCAAGCAGATAAAAATACCTGGATGTCGCGTGTCATTGTTTCTGTCTTCATCCATAGAATTCTAGAAACAGTTTGGGTGTAACAAGATATTTCTGTAGCAGGATTTGGAGGTTGTTTTCCCACTCCACATTAAGTTACTTTTTACAGAAAAGGTATATCAATCACCAGGAGTCATCGCTGACCCTTCTGCAGCTTTCCTCACCATCAGAAAGCGTGATACCACCTTTGCAGCAGCCAGGAGGGTTTGATTCTTAGTTATGTAAGAGGAAGTACTGCCAGTAGGGCAGTTCTCAAGAAACTCTGAATATGTGGCAAGCTTCATCCTCTCCTAGCACATAGGGTTTGTTTACTTAATTTTGTTTGGTGTTCGATTTTTTTTTTTTTTTTTTTTTTTTTTTAATCTGTCTTTTACTTGTAGTCTGCAGACTGCTTGGTGAAAAGAGGAAGAAAATATGATTGTTCAGATATGATTTGGGGGCAGTTCTAGATTTATTTCTCTCTTCACTCCATGAACCTTTCCCGGTTTCAACAGGAAATAGAGCCTGCTTTCTTGCTGTCTTGACAGCTGTCAAGTACCACTAATTAGGTAGCTGACTATCAAGGAATGAGGAGCATCCCCACCTTGTAGCAGGAATTGTAAACCATCTTGCTGCTAAAGATTTATCATTGATCTCCACCTGGGTTCAAGGAGGGCCAGGCCTTTCTGAGGAAGATGCTGTTCAGTTTCTAATCTGCAGATAAGCTTCCGTCTGATGCCTTTTCTGGGCAGAGAGGAAGCAATGGCTTATCATGTCATCATGACCAGAGTAGTAGGGTTTTCTCTGGAAAAAAATGACAGGGTTGTAGTAATGACAGGTGTTACCTCCCTCACTGTCTGCTGGCTATGTCAATTTCTGGGGCACTGAAAGCAGCAGATACATTAGAAGACTAAACTTCCTTATCATTACAGTGAGTCTTTAGATGGTTTCACATGGTCGTATGTTAACCCTGGGTGATCTGTTTGGAGTTGTTTTCTGGCAAAAGAAAGAAAAAAAAAAAGAATTAAAAAGAACAAAACAAAACAAAACAAAAAAAAAAGGCAAACACACAAAGAAAAATACAACCCAGGTGACCAGATCTTTGTTTGCTGTAGATTGCCTTTCCCTGTACCATGTCTCCAGGGCCTGACAAGGCTTCACAAAGAACTTGTGGCATTGATGTTATTCTTGGCTCTTCTTAGGCTAAATCATTTAGGACACCCAGACTCACGTGTTGCATCCTGCAGCAGCCTTACTCTGTTCTCTTGAAACACGGGAAATATCCCAGATACAGGAGTGAAAAAGCAGCCCACAGAAAATAACAAACATACTGGGAAATTTGTTTTGTGTAGCATGTGGCATATAAAGGTATAAAGAAGGTATAACATGAAGTAGAAAGACTGTTCCAGGCTTCCCTGCAGTTCATAGGTTTAAGGACCAAAAATAAGACCACTCTTATCTTTATCTCTTTGGCTTTAAACTCCAGATTGCTTTTGAAGTGGTAATGCTCTAGCTTCTGGCACCAAGGGAATAACATGGTGGTTTTAAACCTTAGTGGGTGAAGCTGAGAACCTTTTCATCTTCAATAAGAAGTTCCTGTGAATCTGCCACGTAGGAGGAAATGAAAGCATCGTGTTCTTTCATGTACTTGTATAATACTCTCTATATAGAGATGCATAAATACTGACCTTAAGGATCAGCACCAACACTTCATATATACAAAGCACATTTAAACACTTAAAAATAAGTCTGCTCAAGAATGCATTCCAGGTTAACTTTACATGTTAAGTGTTTCAGGTTTACATGCAAGTCATGCATATTTAATAATTAAAATTGGATGGGAGTTGATACTAAATTTGGTGGTAAATTAACATTTTTATTTTTACTTGCTTGTCGTTAATGTTGTGGAGCAGAGAAAATGAGGCTGAGGGATGTACTTAGGATGTGAAAATGAGATGTTTGCTTGCTTGGGAATGCAGGAATTCAGAGCGTCCTTGAAGGGGCGTTTTCATTACAATGACAGTGTTTCTCAGTGTGTTGGTAGGCGCAAGCAGGTGGAAGGAGCAGAGGCAGAGAACTTCTATCTTTGATATTGGGATGAACCAGACTTAATGTGTTATTGGACATCAAAAACTTTAGAGAATGTTTTCGGATGATACTTTGACAACTCCAGGGAGGAGTTGGTGGTATCACTGAATAAGTTAACAACTTCTGTAACCAACTTTTTGGTATTATAGCTCAAGGGGAAGTCAATAAACTTGGATTCCCAGCATTAATGTCATTATTTTGATTTTTTTATTTTTTTCTTTTCTGGCTCCTTCTGCAGGAGACTGCAGTAATTTAATATCAGATGGCCAAAAGCAATTCAGAAAGGCAGTGTCCCATAAGATGATCTACAAACGTAGGAAGACTGGGGGTGGAATAAATCATTTCCTCTGATCTTGTTAGGACTGAAATTATTATAGAGAAGCAAATGTAATTTGCTGAATAATCTGGGAGGAAGGTAAGTATGAAGCTCCTTTGATTGCCACGGGTTCTGCTCTTCAAGTGTGTTTCTCTTCCTCTCACCTACAGCATTTTCCTTACACGGTCTACAGAGGTGTTCTCATTGCCAGTTGTTTTGGAAGTTGTAATATACTGCTTTAGATCAGCTGCTGCTCTTGTGTTTTGGTTGATTTGGGATAATCAGATACTAATCTTCCATCTTTCTCAACCTTGGTCTAGTGAGAAATTACTTCAGAGGTTTGAATAAGAAAACTGTCTTCCTGGTTAATTATTCTGTGTTAGTGTTTTCAATTTCATGCTTCCATGAGAGAGTACAGGACAGGTGAGATGAGTGAATCAGAATATAAATGCCCTGTTGAATACTATAGGCCAGAGAACTTGCAAATTGATCTTAAACCACAAAAGCTCGATCAGCTTCCTATGAACAGTTTTCTGAACAAAAGAAAATTAAAAAAAATAATGCCCAACACAAGCATCAATTCAAAAAATTAATGAAACAAGAAATGAAATTACAAAGAGTTGAGTAAATGCCCTGATGAAGAAAGTTATAGTAGCCATTACTCATTAACTCACTTGTAATAAAAAATAGCAATAACCTGCTAATAGCCTCTACAAGGGGTGGTGATTTTGCAGTTAGGGGACCTTTGCAGGTCAGAATGGCTTTTCCTTGTGCAACTTCACACACACAATCACAGTTGGTAGAAAAGTTACTTCTATTTTCGAGTCGTTTTACACTCTACTACACTTTGACATTTTTGAAGGAAGAGCCACATCCTGTTTGCCCTTGCACAGGGTTTGACACCTCCAATGTGACTGAAGTACCTCAACAGTGTTAGGGGCCAGACAACACAGCACACACAGGAGGGGATAGACAGCAACAGCACTCCAATGACAATGGTCTTCCCTAAATATCTTGACACTCCCGACAATTCTGTTCTTAAGCCAACATCAT
>JAVHNF010053236.1:0-12912 GCA_034783455.1 Micropsitta finschii
ATACGAGATAAACACTTGTGAGTAGAAGACACCTGCACAAGGATGGGGAGGGAAAATGATTTTAGTAAAGGTGGGCTCAGTATATATTTTTCCCATATTTTCATTTGGGGGTAGAAAATGGAAATGGGCTTCTCTGGTGTTCCTATGGCTCTAATATTAAAGGTAATGTCCTCAGATTTCTCTTCCAGTGGAGTAATTCAGAATAATCTGAGATGTATTTTCAGAGATGACTGTTAACATCTGCAATTCTCCTGGCTTTCAAGTGAGCAGTAAATGTACCTAATGTCAGGCAAAGAAATCACATCTGAAACAGCACTGGTAAGGCAATTTGGAAAATAGCTCAGGAGAGCAATTTGTGTAGATGATTTCTTTCTCTCCCCCACCCTCCTACCCCCGAGTTTTTCAATAGGAGCCTACTCTAAAATGTTATTACATGAGATTCAAACACAGGCTTTAACCATAAGAAATTCTCCCAGCGGAATTGCAGGAAGGACGTAACAAAGAAATTTGCTGTAGATTGGGAAGTGGGCTGTTGGTGCACTTATGAATATTCTTTTTTTTTCCTTTTTTTTTTTTTTTTCCTCTTTTTTTCTGTTTGATATTTCCAGAATTGTTCATAGGTGGGGGACGCCAGGGGCCGCAGCTCTCCTCTCACCCTGTGCGTGCACATGATCCCCAGCAGCACAGCACAACACGATGCTGAAGCCCCAGTTGCACGTTTCCACCTCCTAATACCCCTAAGAGCAATTCAATTTAAATGTGTAAGAAGATGGAAGAAGACGCAGAATTATTTGAAGGCTCAGGACTGGAGAGATTTGCAATTAAAAAAGGGGAAAAAAAAAGGAAAATTCAACAGAGACATTTTATGACCAGACAACAGCTCATTTTTCAGATCTCTGCTCATTAATGAGTAGCTCTGTATGTAAGTACATATTTAAACTTCACTTTTAGCTCCCTCTTTACAAAATAACAACCCTTTCAAGAGGAAAGAAGGAATCCTCTGAAGAGAAAATCAAAGGCAGGTGCTCAGGAAGCTCCATGTCTACAGGCAACAGCTGTGGGAGCCCCTGGGACTGCTGAAACCCTCCTCATCCTCTATTGCCATTCCCCAGGGTGTATGCATCCAGAGGGGGAAGGGGTTTGATAAGACCCCAGCCCCTGTGGGGCTCCATGGAGAGCAGACTGGGAGTTGTGCTGGAGAGGCAGAAAGAGCTCCCCTCACTACCCCCAACACTTCTGTGAGGCTCCCTCCCCTTTTTCCTTCTTCTCCTCCTTCTCCTCCTTCTCCTCCTTCTCCTCCTTCTCCTTCCTCCTTTTCTCCTTTTCCTTTTTTTCTTTCTACCTTTCTTCCTTTTCATCTCCCATTTCCCTGTTCCCTTTTTCCTTCTCCTTATCTTTTTTCTGTTTTTTTTCTTTCTTTTTCTCTTCCTTTTTCTTTTTCTTTTTCTTTTTCTCTTCCTTTTTCTTTTTCTTTTTCTTTTTCTTTTTCTTTTTCTTTTTCTTTTTCTTTTTCTTTTTCTTTTTCTCTTGCTTTTTCTTTTTCTTTTTCTTTTTTTTTTTTTTTTTTTTTTTTTAGGGAAAAACTTTCTCATTTCTTGTTTACACCATGGGTTTGGTGATCCTTTGTGTGAATATTTTGCTTTTCTTGACATTTAATTTTAAACTTTCTAGACTGCTATAAAGTAGTAACATGATACAAGCCAGTTAGTGATAACTGACTAGATTTCAAATCAGTATTTGTGTTGATTTGAGTTACTTTAGACCATACTAACATCACTAGGCATAGACTACACACAATTTGAGTAGCTAACAAATACACCAGGTGCTTTCTTCACAAGGGGATTATCTTGGACTTAAATAACAAATTGATCGATTTTTATTCTCCTGTGACTGATAAAACTGGGGTGTTAATCAGGCTAGGAATTCTGGGGTTGTGGGTTTTCTAATTGTATTAGAGGTGGAGTTGATGCTTAGGCCAGTATGAAGTGCATTTTCCTTTAAATGGAGACATGTTCTTGGTAGTAATCAGTTGTCTTTGTAAGCACACCAGTTTTACTTGCCATAGATGTCTAAGCAAATAAAACAATGTCCAGAAAGCTACTCGGAAAAAGCTTTTTGGTAAACGTGCATTTGTTAGGGGTGCTAGCTTGTGCTTTAGCATTAGTATTTTGACTGATATTATCTGTGTAATGCATTCTCACTGATAGCAGCATCATGTTTGTCTCTCCTTGAAACAGGCATTTAAAACAAAATACAAACATCCTAGGGAGACATAACAGTTCCAGAGACAATAGATGCCTTCTGTGCCTCTATCTTGCTGTGCTGTGCAGAGAGGAGGTGGGGAATTAAGTTTTTGTGACTTACCTTCATGGCTGCTGGCACTTTTTGGTTACAGATTGACAAAATGATCGTGCCCAGCAAGTTCTTGGTTATTCCACTTGGTAAATTTTGAGTGTTTTCACTGCAGGAGCCTTACATTGTAAGTGCTGGTACATAGAAGGGAAATAAATGTATTTCTGTACTGCAGGCATATTTTAACTAAGTGATACATATGGCATCCTCTGTCTCTGATTTTGTCTGCTCTGGTATGTTTAAAAAAACGACGTGAAGCTGAAACTGTAGCATTTTCCACAATTCCAAGCTTAGGGAAGTTTAATCACTATGTGGTTAAAACCAACTTTTCCAGAGGTGCAAAATTACAGTTATGCAGAGTCTTCAAGATGTAGTTGTAGTTGTCTCTGATGTACTGCATACCCTTCTGATCATAGTTCTGTGGAGTAGCTTGTTAACTAACAGCTCATCCAAGAAGTGTATTTGACTTCTCAAGATAAGCAGTCTGAATGAAATGACATTAAAATGCATTAACATATGGTTAAATATCAAATGCTGCAGAAGATTAAGTGTTGAATGGTTTTCAGCCTTGAGATATTCCTCAGAGCTTTTATTCTAACCACCTGCAATTAATAAAAGCAAATTCCAGTTCTTACTCATGAACCATCATGCTTTAGCAGACACAAGGCTGCTTGCTCTTGCAGACACCCATTCATTTTTAACTCGCTGCACTGAGCCGTTCTGAAAAAGGCTGCTTGTTCTCCTAATTGCTTATCTAAATGTATCACTTACTAGAAAACAGGCTGCTGAAAATACCTTGTTTCCTGACACAAAACTGCAGTCTTACTCACTGAGTGTGTGCCTCACTATTTACCAATGGCACATGATATCTTACTTGAACCTGCCTGACAGGTTTTTACTGCAGTGAGGATCTTGAGGTGGAGTAAACTAGTTAAGGTGTGCTTCAGGGCTTTGATAGCCAGGGAGAAACATCAGTCATACAGACAGTTCAGTTTCTGGGGTGATCTAGAGGGTGGCAAACTTCCTTTTCTACAAGCTGATGTCGCACTGAGAGCACATGCACTCTAAGTGCTGCAAAAATAGTCTGCTATTGATTCAAATTGTTCCCCTTCATAGACTTCTACTTAGCTGTATAGATGCCTCTTCTGATGTGCTGAATTACTACAAGCACCTCACAAGCCATAGCCTTTTATGTTTCCAGGCATGTTATTGAACTTGGATTTCTAAAATGATCGGTGTAGCAATTACTGACAACATTTGAGTTGAGGGAAAGAGAGAGTTAAGCTTCAGTATAGCATATAGGCAATATATTGGCAAGTCTTGATACTGTGAATATTGAAGATGCCAGAAAAGTGAAAGGATTGCTTGGTTAACCTAAAAGAGTCTTAAATTTTCTCGCATTTTCAGACTGTATATGTTCTCATAGTCCAACTAGTAGACTGAAATAAGAATTAAAGTAAGCAGATTCAGATCTGAAGTACAGCAGAAGTAATCGCGTGATCTCTCAGCTGAGTTGTATTAATGGATGGCAGCAAAGTCCTGGGAAGCAGCTCTAAACTGCAGCAGTGGTTTCTGCTGTAGTAGTGTCTATGATGTTTGATGGCAGGAAAAAAGCAGAGATCTGATGGCTGGTCACAGATGTGATGATGATTTTGTTGGAGGTTTTAATGGTACTGAGGAAGGAACTTGAGGTACTTTTGCTTAGATAATAGAAAGTAAGGAAATACTGGCAGGGACAATGTAGGGAGAGGAGCGTAAGTACAAACCATGGGAATATGATTTCCTTTTCTGTGGCAATAGATTAACGTGATTTTAGCTGCTGGTCAGAGGATGGTGAAGATGGCGACCCTCTCTTTTGCCCCAGCAGTATCTAACAAGTCAGTGGTGGGAACCACAATAGTTTGTTGCAGTTATGCAGATGGGTTTCACCTAGTATCTTTCTTTTAGACAGCAGTGATTCTGCTACTTTCTATTCAACATCTAAACACACTTGTCTTACAGGGGTTGGGCTGTAAACTACACTTTACTGCCTATAAAAATAAATCAGACTTTCTGCAATGTCGCCTACCCTGGAGTATCAAATAAGTTACAGAAATGGTTTGGACAGCAGGAATGTGGAGGATAACAAGAAGAAAATGGAAACAGAGTGCTTTAATGTATCTTTAGGTTTTGTGGGGAAAAAGAAAGGGGTGTGGGGAGGGAGAGGGATATAAAAACAGTGGTTATAAGGACTTCCTCAGTGGTGGAAGGCAGACTTGACCTGGAAATAGCTGGCAGGAAAACAAAGATCTAATGGGATTCACTACTGCTAGTGCAAAGTGTAAGCAGCTTGCTCAGAACACTTCTCCGGGGTGTGGAAAGATGCCATGAATGTAAACACTAAAATTTTGCTATGTTACTACTACTGATCAAAGCATTTAATAGCCTATTATGCTTTTAAATATGCAGAAACAAATTCATTCTTTTGCAGGGCTTCTTAAGGTTCTCTTGCTACAAGAGTTCTTATGGTCATTTTGGAGCATTACAAGAGTTCTGGTAAAAGGATATGGTTCAACCCTTACTGTTGCTTTTCAGGCAAAGTACAAGATAGAGAGGGTATGAGAGTGGCCAGACAAAGGAAAGCTCTACAGCCTTCCTCCCCTCCAGCCCTGCAAGAGCTGCTGTTGTGGGCTGGGAAGTGAGATTTCCTGCTGTGTGTGTGATCTGGATAAATGGGAACTCTAGCAAAACTGTTTTCTTTACTTCCTAATTAACTTTCCTGTTTATACAGCTTTCATATATTCAAGTGGGAGTTGAATATTCATGGTTGTGCTACGGAAATATGAAGGAAATGGTGGAATAATAGAGCTTTTAAACCTTCCATTTGGTTCTAATCCACAGGCTGCCCTGTCTGGCTTACAGAGGAATTTAGTTTTCAAGTTTCAATCACATTGACCTTCAATCATGAAATAAATGGAACTTTGAGTTGAGTTACTTCAGCACGTTGAAGTGGTGATGTCATTCAGGAACTCTGGAGTGGACTCTGACCTTCACTGTGGAGCTTGAGCTTCTTGTGCTGAGACATGTGACTTGGTTAATGGTAGTGCTGAAGTTTTGGGGTGAAAATTGCATCCAGCAGAGCTTCCTGAGAAGAGCAGAACTGCTTAGACCTTTCCCAGAGTAGAGTGAGGAAGTCAGACATTAAGTCTGATGTATTAAACATCCCTAGCAGAGTGCTAAATGGAGCTGGACAGTTTTTTTGTTTGTGGTTCAAAGCTTGTTTTAATGGTCTTAAATATGTATTTTGTAAAGTATTTCAAGCAAGGATTGTGCTTCAGGCACAGAGCTGCATTATGAAATACAGGGTATCTTCAGGAGATGATTCAAACTTATGTTACATTTAAAATTGTGTGACTTGGTTTACAGGAAGCCCATCCTTTGACTGTTACACATCTTGGCTGTATGTGCTTCTACTGTCTTAAGCATGTATTTTCAGCTGGGCTCAGTCTTGTCTTTTTAAGCTGACATCTGAGAGCTTCCAGCAGTAGAGGGGTGAATCACTGTCACCATGTAACATTCATCTCTGCCTCACTGTAAAGCTTTCAGGCTGCTGCTTCATGCTTTATATGAGCAGAATAATTATTCTCTTGGTGACCTTAAACTGTAAACAGTGTAGAAGTAAGTTCAGAAAGGTGGGAAATTTGTGGTGGGGTGGATCCTTTCCCAAGGGCATGGAGAGTGTCTGTGGGGGCTGGAATGGATAGGCAGTTCCTCCAGTTCCTGAACAGGAAGCTCCTGGTGATCCGAACTGCTTCTAAGTGTCCAAGCAGAAGTGTTGGCAGTGAAGGAAACAGCATTTATTTCTAAGCCATTATCTTTTAATGTGGCTATTTTTCCGTAGTTTCAGTAAATGTGAATTTGCTTCCTAGAGGTTTCATTCCAATAGTAATGTAAGTAATACTGCTTTGTATTTACATTGTGTTCGCAGGCTGTTTTCTCAGGGATTGAGAGGAAGGAAGCTGTTTTCAGTAGGAGAGAATCCAAGCTATATTCTGAGTTTCTTTAACAAAAGAAGGACCAGCTATTGGTGTGCTGAGTAGCAAAGAGATGAACACACATTTAAGTCTTTTTTAACTGCAGGTTGATTTTTAAAAAAGTGTATTTTCTGGTGACACTTCAGACTGCAGATAGATTATCTTATGACTGTGTGGGACAAAAAGTACCTGAAGTGGTCAGTTGTGTTGAAAAGCAAACCATATATTCTGGAAACAAAAGTTTGAGAACAGCATTTAATACTAAAACTTCTGAAAGAATAGCTGAAAGATTTAAAGCATTCAAAGTCACATTGTTTTATTAGCATTTTATTAGTTTCAGTGTATCTGTTCATCTTTGTATTGCTTCAGTGTGGGGAAAAAATGTGTGTAGTGGTGTCTGTAAAGGATGTGTATTACCTGATGTTTTTGTTGGTGGTTTCTTTAGTCAGCCCACAGCTGTTGGTAACTCATGAGTGATACCGTGATCTTTTTCCTCTAGACTTCACTGGCCAGTGAGAACTTATCTCAAGCATGGGAAATATTTTTGCTAACCTCTTCAAAGGCCTTTTTGGCAAAAAAGAAATGCGTATTTTAATGGTTGGTCTGGATGCTGCAGGAAAGACTACTATTTTGTACAAACTTAAACTTGGTGAAATAGTAACTACTATTCCTACTATAGGTAAGTTGTGGGTTGTTTGTGGGGTTTTCTTGTTTAACATTTATATAGGTGCTTGCTTTGAGATTTGTGTCTTACTGTTTGCAGTAGTATCTTATCTCGGTTGCCACTGCTGATTTAAGTAACTTGCCTGTCAGAACAAACACTTGCGAAAACCATGGTATGGAGATGGCACAGCTAGATGTTCTGGCATGGGAAGAGGTTTACAAGGGCGTGTAGGGATAGGACAAGGGGGAATGGCTTTAAACTGACAGATTTAGATGAGATCTCAGGAAGAAGTTCTTCCCTGTGAGGGTGATGAGGTACTGGCACAGGTTGCCCCAGAGAAGCTGTGGCTGCCCCATCCCTGGCAGTGTTCAAGGCCAGGTTGGATGGGCTTGAAGCAACCTGTTGTAGTGGAAGGTGTCCCTGCCTGTGGCAGGGGTTACAGCTGGATGGTCTTTAAGGTTCCTTCCAACCCAAACCATTCCATGATGATTTTTTGAGGGTGACTGCCTTATCAGAGACATACCTTATTTGTAGCCCTTAAAGCTCATGGGGTTTTGATGAAACCTAGTTTGCTCTTCATTTTGTAGCTGCTTGGATAGCAATTAGAGCTGTTGTTTGTTTGTTTGATTGCAGTGGGGGTGGGAGGAGGAGCTTCAGAGAACCCATGTTTATCTGCTTAGAGGTTTTCAGTGTAGAATTTTGCTTATTTATAGTAGATTTAAATTTTGAGGTTACTTTTTAAACATTAACATTCTGAGCATGACTTGGTAAATACAATAGGTTCAGGGCCACCTATGTTTAACTGGAATTTTTGCCACAATTTCTCTTCTAGGCTTCAATGTGGAAACAGTAGAATACAAGAACATTAGCTTCACGGTGTGGGATGTAGGTGGTCAGGATAAGATCAGACCACTCTGGCGCCATTATTTTCAGAACACACAAGGTGAGTCCAAATGCTTAAAGTGCAGGTTTCTAGAATCCAAGAGGTTTTCTTTAATGTCCTTGCTAGGATAATTTTGCAATTTTCTTGGGGGTATGTGGAAATATTTATTATTATTAAGGGTGTGTTTGTGTGCTGCTCTGGTTCTTCTGTTAAGCTAGTGCAGGTTCAAAGGGGGATGGGAGGAAATCTAGAAACCAGTCTTCCTTGTTCATCTGACTCAGAGCAAGTTCCAAATTCTGCTTTTCTTCTGTAAGCGTCACAGCTCTCTGCCTTCACTTCAAAGTCTTTACTACAAGCTTTAACAATCCTGGGAACTGAGAGTTGGTCACTTCTGCTGCTGCTGTGCCTTTATAATGTGCATGCATTCGAGTCCTGTCACAGGGTTTCAAGAGTTGCTACTCACTGGAAAATACCAAGTGGTTATGTAGTTGAAGCATACAATTTCCAAAAACACAAATGCAAACTAGCACTTGCTTTCACCAGCTTTCAGCAAGAGCACATTCTCTCAGACATGAGATTATAGTAATAAGAAATCTGTGTTTTTCTAGTAATAGTGTTTTGCATTAATTTATCTTTAAAGCTTAGCTCTGACCTCCAGAGGTATTTTATCATTTGTAAATAACTTCTTGTATGTGCTTTTTCTGATTGTTTGCTTATTTCTAGGTCTGATTTTTGTGGTTGACAGTAATGACAGAGAACGAGTGAATGAGGCCAGAGAAGAGCTTATGAGAATGTTGGCAGAAGATGAGCTTAGAGATGCCGTTTTATTAGTGTTTGCTAACAAACAGGTATGCTCAGAATGATGTCTTGCTGTAAGAACTCTTGGTAATGTACAATATACTTGTAAGTGCTAGATGTTGAGCATAGATGTTTGGGGTTTCAGTGTAATAATAAATAAGCTCTCAGTGATTGTCCATTCAGTTCTATTGAAGACAGCAAACCTGTAGATTTAATTACCCTGTTCCCATGTGGAGGAATATCTTTCTTAGCTAATAGGAGCTTGTATTTTCAGTGTTGGGGAAGCATTCTACTAGTTTATTTTTAAGGTTGACTTGGCTCAAGTACAGCACCTGCCCAAACTTCTTCCAAATAGAGGGGAAGGGCAGAATGCCAGAACCTCCCTGCATTAGTCAGTTGGGGTGTTGAGGGGCACTGCTCATGATGGTGGAAGCACTCTGCTGGCTTGCAATCCATTTGTGTTGACCTGTGAGCTGAACACTTCCCAGCCACAGAGTGAGCTGAGAGGTCTGCCTCTTACTGCTTGTAAGGGCCTTGGTAGTATTAAACCCAGAAGTTGGCCTTAAACAAAGCTAGTAAACTTACAGGAGGAACAGCATCCTGCTGGGATCAAGCACACCATCAGCAAGTTTGCTGACAACGCTGAGCTGTGTGGTACAGCCAATGTGCTGGAGGGAAAAGGGGTGTCATTCAGAGGGACCTGTGTAGGCTGTAGAGGGAGGACAGTACAAAGCAGTACTAAGTCGAGTACTACTTCATGTTAAAACTTGACCTTAAGTCATATCTGCAGTCACAAAAAAAACAACCCACTTTCCTGAGTGGAAAGTGAATGAAATGGCCTTAAGGAGTTCAGGGTCAGCACTAAAGGGCCTGATGACTTCATCCAAATGTCAGCTGTCTTCCTTCTGTTTTCTGAAGAGAAATACTCTGTAATCCATGCTTTTGATAGTGTTGTTCAGCCTTTGACACTTTCATCAGTAGAGGGGAAACAGCTCGAGTATAGAAGTAATCCACCAATTTTTTCTTAAAGAGAAGTTCTAAGAGCTCTTAAAACTTTCTTCTTAAAACTGATGATCGAAAATGTCTGAGGGAGGTGGGTATTTCTTCTTAGTGAGTAGGGGAGAAAATGACTCTTCTTCCTTCCCTCAGGACCTGCCGAATGCGATGAATGCAGCAGAAATCACAGACAAACTTGGACTGCATTCTCTTCGTCACAGGAACTGGTATATCCAGGCAACCTGTGCTACTAGTGGAGACGGTCTCTATGAAGGACTGGACTGGTTGTCCAATCAGCTCCGAAACCAGAAATGAAACCATAAACCTTCCTCTTCCCTCTTTTTCCACCCTTCCCTCTTATTTCCTCCTATTCGCCCTTCGCTTTACTCTAATGTGGCAAACTGTGCTACTTTGTGGTATTGAGTGCCGGAAGCTGTTTTCATTTCTTTTGTCACAGTATATATTGCATCATGCTGTAAATGTGGCAAATACAAGCCTGAAAACAGTTAGGTTTCTTATTTAATGTAAATAGTTTTTATTTCCAATATGGCAGTTTCTGGTACTCCTATGCAATATTACTCAGCTTTTTTATTGTAAAGAATCAACTCACTGTTTAGTACTTGGATGGGATTTCAGTGGGTCAACACAAGGGTTGCCAGTGGTCCTCGTGCAGTAGAGCTGTATACTATCTCGGCTGGGTTGTGAGATCTGTGAGATCAATTTTGGCGGTTGGTTTTTAACCTGAATTCTGTATTTTTTTAAATAGTCAAGGAAAAGTAAAAACACTTCAACATACCAACGTTTGACGTAGCTTCTGCTGTTGTAGCTCTGAGTGGTGACTTTTGATTCTTTCGAGATGGTGAAGCAATGATCGACACCCAATTGGCTTCATCTGGTTAAAGAACAGATCATAACCAGTACATCTCCGGCTCTTTCTGTAGCTCACAGTGTGTGCTCATATTTGTTCATAGATTTGTCAGACATGGTTTAGATGAGCTTTTGCAGACTCATGCTAAACATCTGACTTTCAGTTAAGGTGAGGTTTATCACTTCCATTGAACTTGAAATAATTTCCAGAAGTCAACATTTTGTCGTATTTTTCACAAGTGTTTTGTACTTTTCTTGTGTGTAAACCACTCCAGAAGGCAAACCTTTCCACAGAAAGCACAGCCTGTACTAGTCCTAAGCTCTAGAGGCAGAAAGTACTGTACTTAACGCAAGAATTGCCATGAAAAACACCAAACATCTATGTATAGCGTCTAGGAAAAAAAAAGCATGAGAGTTTGGAGAGTCATTCCACTCTAGAAGTACTCAATCCCATTTTGAACAATCCCATATCTGTATATGTGTGAAAACCCTTGGCATCCCTCATACTGCAAGGTTCAGATTTGCCATCAGAAAAAAGACCTCTTTACTTTTCTTTTGTATTTTGATAAAACACTGAAGAAGCTGGAGCTGTTAAACTTTAACTCGAGGAACTATCAGAACTGGTTTATTTAGTGTTGTGGAAACCTTTATTGCTTTCAATACACACTTAGTAATCAACTGTTTTGTATACTTGTTTTCAGTTTTCATTTCGACAAACAAGCACTGTAATTAAAGCTATTAGAATAAAATCTCTTAACTATTTCATGTTTTTTATGCCTTGCTGTTCATTTGATCATCTTGGCAGAATCATAATGAAATACTTGTTGAATAAAAAGTTTCATGAAACTTGCACTGGTATCACGTTGTTTTGTATCATCTTTGTACGGTACCTGCTGCTGGATTAACACCAACCCAACCAGCGTTTTGCCACATAAGTTTGCATGAGAATTTCGGGACATCTCCTATGTTTCCTAAATAATCTGTCGTTCCTAGTTGGACTCGTGGAGGTGAAGAGGTGGGTAGCAGTTGGAGTAGAGGCTGGAGATGGTTGGCTTCTGCTGGAGTCCCTTAATTGCCTCGGGGCATCTCTTGAGCTTCTGCAGCAGTCCCATCGGTTCCCACAGGATTGTTCTTCCTGCTGATCCCACTTAGAGATAGGACATGTGAATTAGCAGGGTTTTTTTCGGGGGTGGGAAATACAAAGTCTACCTTTCTAAACACTTTAGTTTGTGTTTTCCTCTCTCACAGTCCCCTCTGGACCATTTCCCAGGCTGGAATCTGTAAGGTGGAAGGTGTATTATGCAGGCTAGAGAGCAATCTACACCAAACCCTGAGGCTTTGGGTGGTTATCAAAGGGGACTGCAGTGTGGCTGGGCACAATAGGAGTGCTGCTTCCTGTGTAGGCTGCTGACCTGGCATCAGCTTCCTCACTGTGAAGCAAGAGCTGGCTTTTTGCATGGTTGCTCTCTCATCAACAGATCACACTTCCCCTTGCTCCCCAGGTTTTGTTTCCTCTCTGAATCCTTCTAGCAGCACCACAGCTGTTTAGCATGTGTCCACAGAGCCACCCCCAGCCTGAGCATGCTTTTCTCTGGGGCTCACCTGTTGGGCAGAGGGTCACTGAGTGTAAAGGGTGTTGTCTCTGCCCTGTCTTTGGCTGGGTGAGTGGCAGGTAGGAGGGTGAGTTGATTCAGGTTCCTCAGTAAGTGCTGCCTGAGCCCCAGATCTGTTCCTTGGGCTCGCTTCAGTAGTAAAGGGTAAATAATACTGGGCAAACAACAGGATTACAAAACTCCTGCAGGTCAGGTTATTCTTGCCTTGAGTTTCAAGCTCTGAATCAGGATCTCCACATGCCTAATAGGGCAGGATGTCTGTTCCTGGTCTGGGAAGCCATTGAACTTGAATCAGACTGGTTTGGGTTGGAACTGATCTTAAAGCTCATACAGTTCCAAACCCCTGCCACGGGCAGGGACACCTTCCACTAGATCAGGTTGCTCCAAGCCGTGTCCAACCTGGCCTTGAACACTGACAGGGATGGGGCAGCCACAGCTTCTCTGAATTTGAATGGCTGGTAACACTTTGCACTGCTGAAATAAGCAGAGACCTCCCCTCCTCCTTCATCTCCCACCCCTGAAGAGGTGGATGACCTGCTGTGACAGCTCAGCCTCATCTTAAGCAATGGCTTTCACCGGAGGCACGTTGGCCTGTGTGACTTGACACAACTGTCCTGGCTGCGGACAACCCAAAGTCATGCTCTTGCTATCGTGATTTTCCCTGGCACAGCCCTGAGATGCCTGGTGCCGCGTTGCATCGCGTTGGGTTACCTCTCGCCGCATACC
>JAVHNF010053240.1:4639-17024 GCA_034783455.1 Micropsitta finschii
GTTGGACTAGATGATCTTTTGAGGTCCCTTCCAACCCTTGGGATTCTGTGATTCTGTGTGAAAATATAATTAGTAAACTGTTATTATTTGAAATTATCATATTTAAGAAATGTTGATGATAAGGAATGAATGGCTCAGAGTGTTAGTGGATTCTTTCTCCTATATAGCCCATGAAAATGTTCATCCTGTTCCTGCTTTGGATTACATTCCTGTCTTGAATATGTTTATTTTTCCCTTATGAGTTACAGAAGAATTCCCATGCACTTGAATATTTTGGGGTGCAGACCTGTTTCCCCCATGCTAGAACCTGACTTTGCAGATATTTATCTTGGATGTTCACCTTGACTAACTTCACATTTGCCATAGTGAGGTCTACTGCTTGAGCTAGTTGCCTTAGGCATGTTTGTTTGTTGGTGGAGAGACAATTTTTGGGCACAGTCTGACTTGTTTTAGATTACTGTTATGGATAAATCAAATTATATTAATTTGCTAATTATCTGTATTGAATGAGACACAGCCTTTTGTTATTGATCAGATGAATTCCATTCTCAAAGGCATAACTACCATTATTTATGTAGTACTTCTGCTGAGTGCAGTGGTCATATGTATAAATGTTCACAGGCTAAGCAGCTTATACTACAAATATCTAAAAGCTATCTGATTTGGAAAGTGTCTGTAAATCATATAGTAACTAAAAGACACAAAAGTAAATTCTTGACTATTATTATAATCTGATGGCTATTCAGTGCTTTTTCTATACTTACTAGTGAATTACACCTATATTAGGTGAGCAAAAGAATAAAGTTGCAAAGTACAGTGCAAATATACATGTGCTTATACAAAATAAAAATGTTACCTGTGTACATAGAACTATGTATTTTTGATTCTAGTCTATAGATTGAAAACACCCCGCAACACAAAGGGATGTAGTAACTTGGTATACAACCTGGGTCACATTCTCCTTGTCTTGCATGAATATGTGCATGAATAATGAGACCCATTTTGTTTTGGCCTTCTTTGTAGCAGAACTAAAATTAAAGAGAAGAGCATCTTAAATTCCTTCTGCTATAATGCTGTACATCTCAGCAAACTTTAGAAACTTGCATGATATGAAAGGCAGCATTTTTATACTTAGGTATAATTATTTGAAAAAATTAAATTGAAATATAGCTTTGAGAACAGTGAAATAGACTTGTTATTTAGTAAAATGGTTATGTTATTTTTGGCTAGATTGCCCATGCCTCATAAGTACTGAATAAGTCATATTTACTTTCTGCAAAGAAATTTAAGCAATTACATTTTCTGAGCAAGTACAACATTTCATGTTACTTGGCTATTACGTTTTCTCATACAGACTGCTATTTAGTGGTGAAAACAGAAGAAGGTCAAAAAAGTAAGAATATATAAGTAAGAATGTAATATAGGTTGAAATGCCTGAAATGTCTAACATAAACAAGTATCTCTGGAAAATTATTGTGTATTTTTTCTTAAATAAGCTCACGCACACATATATGTATGCTTAAATATACACTATGTAATTAGATTTCTTTGTACTATTGCATAAAGACTAAAGTGCACTGGAACATCTACTATTGATCCTGTTTGCCATGGATATTAAATCTTGATGTATTCATAGAGCTGCAATGAAATACAAACATATATGCACACATATGTACCACCAATTATAAAAACTGATATACACAGTGGAATATTCTAATGGGCTGGTCCTCTGTTTATTCTCAAAATTCTTTCCCTCAGGCTCCATTTCTGCTACTGTACCATCTCAAGTGGATTTGAATTTGAAAGCGTTCTTTAGTTTTGAATGTTAATGGATGTCATTGCACTATGGCTCTACAAGAGAAAAGAATATTACTATCAAATGAAAACACTAAAGTTTTGAAGAAGATGGTGTTTAAGTCACAGCTCTGATAAAAATAAGAATGCTTTCATTTTTGCACATGAAAACAAATTATTCTTGCTGTATAAAGGGAATTTATTTATTTATGCAGAAGGTACACTAAAGCTTGTTTAAATGTGCAAAGTAAAGTAATGGGAGGAAATTATTATTGATAAGAAATTATAATTCATATTACGTTAACACCCTGAACAAAGTCAAGACCTATTCTGAGTTCTGCATAGAATGAAAGCAGATCATTCTGATGTTTCTTAGCATTTGACTTATGCTAGTAGTGGATATTAAAAAAAATTAATACCTAGGCAATAATCCATCCTCAATGAAGATTCAGTTAAACCTTGTAGCAGAAATTGCTTTTTGGTTCAGCCTATTTATTTTAAATCTAGGACTCTCCTTTTGGGGATTTTAGAAGCCATTTTTTATGCAGATTGCAGTGTAATTGGTGAAATAGTGCCAGTATTTGTTTACATAAGATTTGGTAAAAGGAAAGTATCTGAGTTCATACCAAAAATACTAGCAAGTTGTGTGCTGTACCGTAAATCATGTTGTACACATTAAAAGCTTTGATATATTCAAATGTTATTTTCAGAAACCAGACACTCTGGGAGAATAGCATGTAGGTCATTAATTAGGTTTTGTCATTTATTTTCTTTGAACCAGTGTTTTCATATTAGCACTTGTCTTTTTTTATTTCTATTTTTTTTTTTTATTTGGTACTAAAGTAATATAAATTATAAATGACCTTGCATTTCAAGAGCTTGGGTCTGGATATTTTAGCCCTTGCTTTTATGAACACTTTTTATTCCCACAAACAGGCCTACTGGTGTCTGTGAAATTTTGCATGTTGTTATTGCTCATCTTAGAAAAGAAGTAAGAACTGTGCCTTTGGACCTTGCGAATATGAAAATGAAGCTGTAAGAGAAATTGGTATAAATCAGAGTTTTGGGAATTTTTTTCAAAAGTATGGCAGAGAAAAACTAGCAATATTGAGTGCGGTGCTCACTGAAATGAGAAAAGTAACAATGAAATGCAAACTTTGTATGCACCTTGACATTTGTGTGTAGTGAATTAATGCTGCAATGCATAAAATGTTTTATTCTGATTATTTGCTAGTAAAAGCCCAGGCAGCCAATGGTTCAGTTATTTAAGATATTAAATAATAAGTTACGTAAGTATGGTTTTCCAGCTCTCTCTCCTTGATCTTTGAAGTGTGTCACTCTTTCATTTTGCCATTCAACAGCCTGACATGCAAAAGCTTTGTTCAGACAGTTTAATTTAATCACTGCCACTGGTTCAACAAGATGATAAAATCCCCTATGCTGTACAACATCCAACATCCAGCTCACTGTTATCTGATATTGTTTGAAGCTCTTTTCATGAATGTATGCTGATAACACAAGAACTCCAAACATGTCATAAACAATATATTAATACCCTTGATTGAATTCCATTAGAATAAGAACGAGATGAAGTTCAGGCCGTCCAAGCCGGCCAATGTAATAAAATGTAATTTGGACTAATCTTTGCAAAGAATGCCTCGTTTTTGAAGCTGACAGTCTCCCATCAAAAGCAGAAGTAATTGCTTGTTGAATACACTGAGAACTCCTTTGAATTCTAGCCTTTGTACTTTGTGCACCTTCCAGGTGTCTCCTGCAGCAGACAATCTGCCCTTTTGTTTCAATGGAGAGATGGCAAGACCACAAATAATGAAATAGGCAGGGCTTGTTGTAATGAACGGTGGGGGGCCGGATGGAATTTCTGGGAGCTTAACACTAGAAGAGGGGCTGTTTAAGGCAAAAACAAAGCAAAGGACTTGATAGGTAATGTTAATTCAAGTAATCTGTTTCCTTAAATTGAATCAGGAAGAGGTAAGAAGGTATTTTAGCCAGTGCATACATATAGATATCAGAAAGAATACAAATCAATCTTTCTCTGGAACAGATCTTTTCACAAGGAAGCAGCAACACCAAGAACTTGTTTAGCCAGAAAATTTTACTGGTTTAAACTGGAATTTTGAGGGTGTGTAATTTGTTAAATTGATATGGTTTACATACGAAATATTTTCCTTGGCTTTTATTAGCTAAAAAGAATTTCTTAGATTATTTCAGAAGCAGTAAACTAAAAAAAGGCAGCACTATGAATTTGTTATAAATAATGAATTTGTTATTAATTTGTTTTCAGCAATTGCTACGTTTTATTTAAAAATTGGCAAGCATTGACAATATTCCTCCTGCTATAGAAAACCTATAAAGAAAGAGGTATTTATAAATTAAATGCTTAAAGAAAAAAGAGAAATCTCTGTTTAGAAGAAACTATAGCTTTACTTTGTTTTGCTTGTTTTCTGTTTAGTACAGCTGGATCACTTCTAAATCTCAGGAGTTGTGGGATAAGGACAGCCCAAATACAAAGTAATAGGAAACTGGGTGTTTGGACAGCAGTCACTGCAAATGGTTGCAAGTTTATTCATAGATCAGGTCTGTGAACATTTCTATTGAGCTCAATTGCACTTTACAATCTGGCCCAGCAAATTCCTTTTTAGTCCATTTTTTAAAAAAAAAAAAAATAAAAAAAATAAAAATATTTTAAATCAGAATTGCATCATCATGGTTATGTATGAAGAACGTTTGTTCCCTATTCAAGAAACATTTAAATCCAGATGAGGAAAAGTGTGTTCCTACTATGGGGAAGCTGACTTTTCAGTTTCAGTGTGGACTTTTCCTCATTGGAACTCAGACTACTGCCATGGAAGATCTACATTTAATCCCAATTACAGATTGTTGGTTCTGCTGCTTGCAGAACTCCCTCACAGCTGGTGAATGGTGCTGCAAATCCACCTCCGCTCTGAAAAGGTAGGTTGGTACTATTTCCCCATTCAGACTGTGTTTTCTACCATTTACCAAGCTCTTAGCTCTGTTACGTGTACACCAAAATATCAGCTGAGATTATTGAGACTGCTCTTGTGAAAGTACTTGACCTAACCAATAAAATTCAAAAGCCTCTCTACAGCTTGGTACCTTACTTCCTCATAGCAGTTTGTACAGGTGGATTAAATTAATTTATTTTTCTCCTCCCTCCCCATAACTGAGGAGATGCAATATTGTCTTTGGCAGAAGCATGGCTTCAAGGTTCTGTTTATCTCAGTAAATACATGTAGTTCTCACCACTATCATGACAGTACTTTCACCATTTCCTATTCTCTTTCCAAGAGGTTCCAAAATACATCTACTTGGGGAAGCGTAATAGCTGTAATCTTCATGTGGGGCAATTTGAAATAAATACAGCTGGCATCGCACACAGATAAACACTGATCATGACAGAATTGTTTTCTGTAATATTTCAGCTCCTTTTAGGCTGGAATCTGCAAACACATATGCTCAACTTAAAATCTGTGAAATCAGCTGCACGTCGCTGGAGCTGCTTGTAAATTTTAGAGGAACAAAATGCTTGGGGAAAGCAAGTGTAAAGTGTTTGCTGGATTAAGACCTTCAGCGCTGCGTTTTGGGTGCTTGTGATACGCACGACGTATATCAACAGCCGTTAAAATATGTTTCAGGAAAGAGTTCTAGAGATTGATTGTTTCTTCAAAAATTACTCCAAAAATCAATCAGAACTGTTTTAGAAATATGCCTACTATGCACCAAGATCTAGTTTTCCTTTTTTTAAACAAAATTTATCAATCCATTAAGAGGAGACAAGTAAACAAAAATGAATTGTCATTTGTGTTATTTTATTAGTGTCACATGAGATTACAGCATATTATTGATTTGAGAATATTTTACCCAAGGAGACTTGTTTTAACATGAACAAATCAGGATCAATACTGGATATGCGTTCATTTTCATAAAAAGCTACAAGGCAATATTTTTTTTACAAATCCCATGATTATACTTATAGCTCTGTAAAAAAATTATCATTGTGACCAAATGAGGACCTAGCTAAGATTTAATTATTAAAAAATGGATTATTATTTGCATTGTTGCTTACTTTCCCAGGTGTATTATTTACCGACCAAAAGTAATTTATGTGCTCACCCGGTTATAGAGTGAAGTTAGATTGCTTGTGCAATTTTTGCTGACTTTGCTGCCTTAGCTTACTTTATCAATTCTCTTTTTTTCTCCCCTTTTTTCATTAGAGATCACATATAGTTTAAGAGCTGTAATCTGAAACCTTACAGCTCTAGTGGATACTTAAAAGACTCATTGATACACTTTGAAACCAAGTCAATTGAACAACATTAGCAACAGCAGCATCTAGCCATTAGGCTATTAGGATCATTTGCCGAGGCACTAAAATTAAATATAGGGACTCTAGCAATTCCCCAATTATATTGTGTTTGTATAATGGCAGTGAAAAGGATATTATTTTAGTCAGCTCAGTGCCACTATTGCAAGAACCAAGATGCTCTCCATTTTGCAGACATAGATATGTATTGGCCAGGACACCCTGACATTAATTTAATTCCCTTTGCAGGCAGAATAAATCAACACCATGGACAGGATTCAAATACTACTAGTCAATAGCAGTTTTTTAGAGGCCCCATATTTAACTTTTCTTTTCTTTTTCTGGGGGGTCAGCATTTAAAATAATACATGTAGGTTAAAATACCATCTAGAAAAAGATATTGAGGAGGCATAGGAAATCGTACAGAGTCAAAGGAAGGAAATTCCTTGCCTCAGTTAGCTGTCTCCTCCAGCTGTGACTCTTCTGGTTTAGCCTCCCACATGTAGCTCAGATCTTCACAATTCCCTGGAGATAAAGCTTCCTGGAAAAAGAGAAAATCTGATCCACAGCCATGAAAAAAAAAGATAAGGGAAGTTCTGATGTAGGGCTAGGAGTCAGCTATAAACACACTTCTTCCATTTTGAGTTGTGTGCAATCCTCTATTGCAGTAAGAGAGAAGGAAACTATTAACAGTTCAGTCATGAGTTACTTTTGTTTCCCAATGCACACCAGAGGCAAGTTGTACTAAAATTGAATGGTGCTAATAGCCATATAAGAATGGCTGTATAGTGGTGAAGCGGAAATCCCATTAGCCCAGTTCAACACAGCCAACAGCAAGTGCCTAGAGTAGTGCATGAGGTAATACATGCCCAGCACACCTTTCACTGATTTGCAGCTCATTGACTTTTGGACACAATGGTCACATTTTTGTACTTGCTAGACTTTGATTTTTTTTCTTCATTAGTTTGTTCATTTGCTTTTTGAACCTATGTAACCATTAAGCATCCATAAAACTCTTGTGGTTAAGTGATCTGCAGTTTAACTACGATTTATGAGAAAAAAGTGTCCTTTGTTTGACACTTCTGATCTGCTAATTTTGTGTAAGGCTCTTTCTGTCTTTTATTAAGAAGAACAACGTGGGACTGCTTTGTTTCTCCTAGACACTCAGGATTTATAAACCCTGTGGCATATCTTTTCAGTGCTGAAGGATCCTAGTTTATTTAGCTGTTGTTTACATGGGAACCATTCTATACCTTCTTCTCTTTCTCACTCCTCCCTCATTTTTAGTGCTACGGTATCCTTTTTGACACTGGGTTCCAGCACTACATGTACCATTTGGGATATGCATCCATCAGTGTCTTGGCGATGTTTCAGTTTCGTTCTTTCCATTCTACAACTCATGAGTTCAGCAGCTCATCTATTTTTTCCATCTGTACTAATAATTTTATTATCTCTGTGTAGAGAACCAGATAATGACCACTGCAGTGCTATATTTATCTGAACAGCAGATGATGTTTTTGTATCTCTAATACTGGATGTAGATACTGCTGTACAGGCAGATTTTTTCACTAAGTGTTCCTGAACTATGAAATGGTGCTAGTTTACACTTTCTTTCAGTGAAAAATAAAAACATCATAGAAGACCTGGTCTTGGATCAAGCAGTCACAATTTAATTCCAATTTAATTCAATGGAAGAAAAAGCTGAAGTATATCTGTAGCTAGGTATCTTAAGTTATGTGTGGGTTCAGGCAGTCATATCTACAGCAGACTTAGAATTTCCTTTAGTTAAAAATACAGAAATTGGAGTTTGTATGAAACGAATATGGAGAGACATGTAGGAAAATACCCCAACCTGACTGGAAAGATTAGATGTCTTGAAAAGAATTCCAAGGAGAAGCAGAAAATATAAGTGAGAGGTGAAAGAAATTTTCAAGGAAAGAACCTCAGAACAAAAGTTAATTCTGAAACCATAGGAGACATATTCCCTGTAGCAAGTACTTATACCTGGGACAGCAAAAGGTTGGTCTTAACAATTCATGTCATCCCCTCTAGTTCTGGTTTTCTTACTAGTGCTGTTATTCTTACTTTTCTCTAATGCTGCTTCTCTCCTGCTTTTCATCTCTCTGAAACTCTCCCTGTGTTGTTTATTTTCAGCACTCAGTCAGGTTAGGCACCTCCACTGAATTCTGGCAAGGATTTAACTTTCTTCTTTCAATACAAAATAATTTATTCTCCAGCATATAGTTCTGTGGTTTTTTTATTCTTCCTCTTGTTGTCACTACGTTAATTCAATACCTTAGGAAAATGACCTCTTCTTTTGTCCCCTTTCAGTCATTCTCACACAGTCCTGGCGGTTACGGTTGTAGTCTACTTTATTACTGGAGTTAACATTTATTTGAATTTTGGCATTTTGGATTTTTGGATTAAAAAATCCCTTGCCTTTTCTGTAAAATACATTTGCCCAGAAGATGATGGTTTCTAACCACTACTTTCATTTCTGACCTTCCCTTCCACAAAATACTTGAAAAACTGTTATTTCCTCACCTAAGCAGTCATCTCACAAAACAGCATTAAGAAAAAATCAAATAAACTAAAAAAGGCAGCTTTCAAATGGTGTTTATTCTTATTCTGGCTAAATGAATGGTTTACAGAAAAAATCTCCAAAAGGCTGTGTTAAAGTGGGAAGACCTGGAGAAAGAGCAAGGAGAAAGGGGAGGCCTGAGATGGTGAGAAGACCTGCTGTAAGAAGATACCCCCCTCCCCACTCTAAGGTATATTTACCTTATATGTAATGCCACTCAAAATTGGGCACAGGCTGAGCAGCTGAAAGCGATGAGGTGCTAGAGTTATGCTACAGACTAAACTAGTCTGATGCTTTTTTAAAGGGAACTGATAGTCAAGCAAATACGAAAAAACCCCAAACAAACCATTTTTTAACTTTGTTCTTTAAGTACATTTTTGTAATTTTTGTGGCTTTTTGTGAAAAAGGGCTCTTAATTACTAAAATAACAGGTTGTTTTTACAGACATTTGAGAGAAGGCATTACATTTAATTTATATTTACATTACATTTCAGCTTGACGCGACTTAATATTTTAATCTGTCCTGAGACTGTGAATGGAAATAGTGGGTGGGAAAGCTATAGGGCAAGTTAAAATGCCATTCCACTGCAGTGTGGATAAGCAGCATGCTTTCTCTTGTTTGAGAATTTACAGCAGCTCTGAGTTTTCATGAAGTATGTAATCAACCTGTGGAGCAAGGAAGCAATAGAAATGTCTGGATCAATGTTTCTGAGTTTAGTGAGGGGTTTTGGAAAAAGAACATGGAGCTTTTCTGTCAGGAGAGAAATATTACCCTTGTAGCAGACAGCTTTTCATGGCAGTTTACAGCTTTATTTTTCTTTTCTTCTCCTTCATCCCGTAAAAATAGCATTTCTTCCTGCAAGCACAGCTCAAGAACGTCCTCTAGGCAAAAGCTAAATTAAAAAGCTTAAAAACAAAAATGAAAATAAAGTTCAGTTGCTAACGTTGAAATACAATGCACAAATTATTTCTATCTGCCCTTAATGAGCTTGCCAAATCTTCAGGAGCAACCAGTGCAAGCCTTAGAATTCTGACATTATTTCAGACTAGAGCAATGCACTGTAGTAACAGCAGCGGATTTTTCTTCATCAGCAGCTGAATCACATTGCTCGTAGCATTTGCTGGACACAACATTCGTGAACTAGATTGCTGTTTCACAATCATGCACTATTAACTTTTGCTATAAATGTGCTTTTTCCAATTGGTAATTGGATTAAAAAAAAAGCAGGAAAACCTTTATTGAGGTTTTCGAACATTGTGGAGAATAGTGAGATTCCTTTTCACTAACTTATAGAGTGGCATACACTGAAATTGGTTAAGTGTGCATAGAATCATAGAATCACAGAATAGTTAGGGTTGGAAAAGACGTTAAGATCATCTAGTTCCAACACCCCTGCCAAAGGCAGGGGACACATCGCACTAAACCATTCCACCCAAGGCCTCATCCAGCCTGGCCTTGAACACCACCAGGGATGGAGCATTCACAACCTCCCTGGGCAACCCATTCCAGTGCCTCACCACCCTTACAGTAAAGAACTTCTTACTTATATCCAATGTAAATTTCTCCTGTTTAAGTTTTAACCCCTTACCCCTTGGCCTATCACTAGAGTCCCTGATGAAAAGTCCCTCCCCAGCATCCAAAAATGGGGGTTATATTTCCCTTTTTCCAGTCATCAGGAACTTCACCTGACTGCCACGACTTTTCAAATACGATGGACAGTGGCTTTGCAACTTCCTTTGTCAGCTCCTTCATGACCCGCAGATGGATTTCACCAGGCCCCATGGGCTTGTGTACGTTCAGGTTATAAGTGATTGTGGTGATTTCTGAGGAGGAAATCTTGCACATGATACAATAATTAGTTATAGATATTTGAATTATTTAATTATTATTTGAATACAAGTAAACGACTTAGTAAAACAGCTGAAAAATTCCAGTTGCGTAAGTTGGCAATCTCTTTAAAGCCTAAGAATGTTGGATTGTGACTTATGTGAAGTTATATTCAAAATGACAGCAACATATATTGCATTTACAATTAATGTTTCATTGCTCTATAATGTCTGTAGCACACAGGTTATACTGCAGCAAAATTTTAGAAGAAATTAATTTCATTCAGCTCTTAAAATACCTAAGTTGCAGCTCATCATTGAAGCATGTTTTCAGAAACCAGATGATTCACAGAAGCTGAAAACACCAGTAGGTCTGGTTGGTCTCACTGACAGCAATGTTCTTTTTTGCATCTTCATTGCCCATGTTACTCTTACAGGTAAATCTTCAAGCACTGTACAGATTTTGAGATGAAGAAAATACCTTGGCATACCACCAGTACTCTACCTTCACCATCTCCTCTTTCCATCCCAATCTGTGGTCTCCTTGTTTTCCTCTTTCCTTTCAGCTCTGCGAATGGGGGAAGTGAAGGTGCATGCAGAGGCCCAGAAGCTGGAGTTCCTTTACAAAAGAGTTATTCTCTACCAGGAGAGAGGACTCTGTGCACAGTTTGATGAATGAAGTGTGGAGGAGTACTAATTTTTTTTTCCTCTTTTTTCTTTGTTGTGGATATTTCATTTTTTATGTGTACACAAAGGATGCTTTGTAAATGGTGCTAAAAGCACTTGCCTTAGCATGGGGGTATGAACTGCCCTGCAGAAGAGACTGAACTGGGCCTCATTAGACAAGGCTTACCAGAAGTGACTTCAGAAAGCCTCGGGTTACCAAGTGTCATGGTAGTACTCCACTTAGTACTCTGGAAGAAGCTGTCTCCTGGTTATGCACCAGTCAGGTGACTTCATCATCACCAAAATGAAAATGGTGTCCCTTTTCAACTGGAGGCAACCTAAACTGGAGATTGCTGGAGTTCCAGTCCTCATGCTTAGTGAGGCATCTTTCAGCTCTTTGTTTTAGAAGTAGTCAAAATAGTCATAGCTTAAAATGTGATAGACGTTTATAATTCCTACTTACCGATTAAAACAGCTGTTGCATTATTTCTGCTTACAGACTTTTAAATTAAAAGCAAACCAAATAATGTTGCCTTTGCTTTGCTAGTTTAGGTTTCTCTGCATACATAAGTCAAACACCCCTGTTATCCTGCTTAAATGGCCAAATCTACATGTGCATTATATCTTGCTGAAATTCTGATTTTGGTAGTGTCTCTTGATACTACATTTGAGAACACCCTGAATTGTCTTCCCAGGTGACATTTCTCTTGCCAGAATAACTATGGGAAGGACCAAATCAGCTGCTCTTGATTAAAATGGAACAGGCAATTAAAAAAGAAATCCATCACCAGATTGGGATTGATAACTACCCCCATTAGTCAGTCTTTGCATGGACATATTGTTGTCATGTATCTGCTGGAAGATGGCAGTATTGCTGCTAGAGATATGTCCACTCTTCCAACAGTGATGAACTGAGGCTGAAAATCAAATGGCAATAAATACTGTGTCTGAGAAAGAAAGTCACATTGAGTTTGTCTCAGATCAGACCTTTCAATTCCTGGCTTTGTGTCCTACAAAGTGGCTTTATGGAGGATTGAACTGTTTAGGAACGAGCTGTCTGAATTTACAAGTGTGTTTTTAAACACAAGTAGAATATAGGCTCCTGAAAACAAAGGGTGTATTGCTAATCCTGTGAGAAGTGCTGAGCTACTGTGCCTTCCATAAGCCTCTGCCTT
>JAVHNF010053241.1:0-24945 GCA_034783455.1 Micropsitta finschii
TCTTTTTCTTTTTCTTTTTCTTTTTCTTTTTCTTTTTCTTTTTCTTTTTCTTTTTCTTTTTCTTTCTTTTTCTTTTTCTTTTTCTTCTTTTTCTCTTTCTCTTTCTCTTTCTCTTTCTCTTTCTCTTTCTCTTTTTCTTTTTCCTCTTTTTCTTTTTCTTTTTCTTTTTCCTCTTTTACTTTTTCCTCTTTTTCTTTTTCCCCTCAATTTTCAAGTTAAGTGCAGTCCTATTGTGCCTTGCTGACAAACAGACTTCAAAGCCAGATGAAGGTATCATGTTCTTTGTTACTCTCCAGATGTTTCATTAGGGATGTTTCTTTGACTCTTTTGCTTAATTCCCCAAAGCTTTTCACTTGCCAGGCATCCTAGTGGCACTCTGAATTATCCCAAAGAATCTCTGAATAGAGCACTTAGCTGAAGCCAATTAGAGGATGAATTTGTTTAGGTATGTTAACTTGCCAGTGGATGTATAGGAGACTGTCTTGTTTTGGTATCTTTCCTTTGTATAATCTACAGTTTGCTCAGATCCTGCCAAATTGCTTTTCCACTCAATATCTGCTTTATAAGTTAAAGATCTAGTTTAGCTTTTCCTCTTCTTATGTTTTCAGTTTCATGCTCATGCTCATTCTTTTTTCTACATCTTGTGACTATTTTTGACCTTAATTCAAAGGATCATCTAAAATTGTGCCAGCTCATCTGAAACTTCCATGACCTGAAACATTGCGTTTCTATACTTGGGCTGAAAATCCTTTACATTGGCTGTGTAGATCGTTTGACGTATAGATTAGAACAGTAGCAATCTAGTCACTAGGTATTACCTCATGCAAATAATTGTAATTACCAGTTTGCTGTCTCCAAAGAAAGCCACTTGCCTACATACCGTACCTACCATTAAGGGAAGAAACAATGACATATTTTTCTTGTAGTAAATCAGATTGGTTATAGGCATTTGCTGGTTTCCAATAGTGGAAATACTCCTTTTTTAGTGCAGCTTGGCCATGGGTTCCTCTGGTCTTCTTTACCAGTTCTACGTAGAAGGATGCAAATGGTTTAATTTGGTCCTCTTTTGTCAACTAGTTTATTGCAGGCACAAGGCAGTAAGAAAGTGTCACACTGGAGAAAGATGAGGAACTAATCATGCCTCTAGTCTCCTGGTATGGGGTAGGGTTGGAGATTACATTTTATTACATGACTGGGGTGAGGAACCCACAGCAGCAAGGACTAATGTTATGGGAGGGAGATGGCTAGTTCTGATCAACACTCTTTCTGGCTGATGTCAGTAACTAGATCATCCAAACTTCTTGCCATTGACTCCAGCCAGAAAGAAGCAAGTAGACCCTTGACTTTTGCAATGGTAGATCTTGATATCCACCGTTCACAATATTAATGGCTAAGGTTTGCTTTTGAGCCTTAGCATTAGGGAGGATAAAGTGAAGAGTGGTAGGGAGCAGTGAGCTTCAAGTTAGAGATGCTGTATGACCTTGGTTCAGCTCATCCTAAGGGTAAGCTTGAGATTAAGATCTCGTTGACGTCAGTAGGATCTAAACTATTTGTATATAATCTGAAATCAAGATGGGCAGGAGTATACATGGAGCCAAAAGCATCATTCTTCAGTCTTGGTCTGTATTACCAGGGCTGGGAGCATTTCCCAGTCCCTTGTCTGAGTGAACTCTCTTGCCCTGTTTTGCTCTTTAACTAGTGCACTAATAGAAATAACTCCATAAAAACACTTTTCTGAATTTGATGGTATAGCACTCACAGGTAGCATCAGGACTGTGTTTTGCCAGCACCTTCACAGTGCAAAGGGCAATTGAGTACAATCTCTGGGAGTTCCCTTGGGAAGGAGGTTGTCATGCCAGTGGAGGTGAAGTTCATGCAATTCTTGCATCCAGTAAGCACAGCATAAACATGAGAAGGAAACACATTTTGTTTTCTGTCCGTTCTTTGGTTATGAAGAAGCAACTGCAATCCATACTGTATAAAGTTGAAAAACAAAAAAAGGAAAAAAAGTCCAAAGCAGCGATGTACAATGACTGAATTTTAAAAAGGATGTTCCTCCCCCAGTTCAGTGTCTTTTCTTCCCACATCACCTTTGATATAGCCTCCAGGAGTAAGGAGTGTCATGGTTGAGAGACTGTAAAGATTTCTCTGCTTTAGAAGACAAGTTTATGAATTAGGGCACTTATTCTGGGCCTTGAAGAATCTGATATTTCCTCTCTGCTCCACCCCAGGCTTCTTGTATGCTTCCAGACATTTTTGGTGAGGAGGACATGCTGAACTCCCATTACTTGCAAGATTTATGTTCTCAAACATCTCACTGAGCTGCTTGGAGACAACTGAAATTTGAAAGCACCTAAGGATGTATTTCGTACAACTGCTGCAGGCTAGACACCTCAGTGCATGCAAGGTAGCAGCAGTGTGCTATAGGAGTGTGAGCCTCAGAACAGCCCCGGACTCAACCAAACAACAGCTGTTCAACCCACCTCAGGCCACTGCAGCTGTGCAACCAGCAGCCTCTGCAGGGAGGGCTGAGTAACCCTATGTGAGCCTGCTGTGCTCAAAGCTTTGCTTTTGGTAGTTAAGACCCTTATACACCAAGAAGCCAGCTTCTGGGTGCCCTTCCAACTCATACGCCTGGAGGAACAACTTGAACCCCTGACGGTTTGACCAGCTCAGTGTGCTGTTATTAAGGATGATGGTTAGTGGCTGTTTTGGGGCAAAGTATAGGAAAAGAGGTGAATCTGGAGTCATCCTTTGCCTGTTCTGCTCTTCCCTAACTGTTGCTGTTCCTATCCTTTAAGGCATCAGGTAGACACCTTGAAGCAGGGCCATGGAGCTACATCCCTTGCAGTGTGATAGCTTCTGAGTCTTTCCACTGACTGGTCTGGTTGCTTACACTATTCTGCCAGCAGTGCCAGTGCCATCTCTGAGGGCTCTGCCTCTGCATCTGCCTTGCATTGATCAGTGGAAAGTCCTGGAACTCTCGCCTTTGGGGTGCCTAATTTTATTTGTGATTGTGAGTCTTGCCAGTAGTCCTCCATGATGCCTTCTCCCTCTGCAAGATGAGATCACGGTACTCCTCTACGCTGGTATGAGTGTCAAACAAACAAAAGATTGCAAAATGTAAATATTAGAGAAATGGAAAGCATTTAGATACCTCAAAGAGATGGCCTGAGTGGTATGTGTACTCTGTTATGTCATGCTATATTTCCCCTTGAAAAAAAGGGAGGATTCAAACCATTGTTTACAAATCAGCAGTCAGATCACTCGCTTGCATGGTGCTGTTAAATCTGAAAGTTACACCACAAATGGGTCTGGCTCAGTATTCTCTAACAAATTTATTAATAATGCCTGACAGGCTGTCTATATTTGAGGATGTTCAGTTATTGGTCAGAAAATTAAACTTACAGCTGTGTCACCCATGTGAAAAGAATACAGGAAAGTACATCTAAAAAGAACCATAAGGAACACAAAAATCAATATTGAAGGGGTAATGGCATGTTTGCTAATACTCAGTTGCTGGGAAAAGTTGGCTGTTTTTTCAAAAGCTAATTTCTATTGTTTATCAGCTTAACTAAACCCAGTTGAGCTGCCTTTGGTTTAGCATAAGAATGAAATCCATCAGAAAAAAACCAAACATGTACTGCTTTCATGTTATTGGCCAATTTGTTTCTCCTCTTGTTCCAGAGGAATATTGTAACTCCGTGAGTCCCACCTTCCCCCCAATGAAGGCAACAGTAATTCTACCCTCGGGCAGCCTCCAGCCTAGCGAAGCCACCAGCCATAGCTGCACCAGCTCCTTCCACCCCTAGTGCTCAGGTGGTACCAGGTTTGATGAGAATGGGAGGATTTCAGTACCCCTAAAGAACTATGCTCCACTTTCCAAAAAGCTGAAAAATGTAGACAGTGAGAAGTAGATGATGCAGAGGATGTTATCATCTTCATGTTTGCCATCTGAAGGTAGATGCTTACACTTTACCTTATGCCATAGAAATCTGCTGGAGATAGAGTGGATTTCTAAAGCAGTGGGCATAGCACTCTTGCTTCTGGTAAAACAGAAGAGGCCAATGTGTAGGGCTTTTACTGCCTCAATTTCCCAAGGAATTTCTAATGAGTCAGAGTGTTTAAAAGTAAAATATGGTTATGGCTCTCAAATGCAAGCTACATTTAACAACCATATATTGATTTTTTTTCCCTTGTAATTTTATTTCTGGGAACATTTCTGTTTTCTTAATTAGTAGCCTTTTAAAGAGAGATTTAACATCTTCATTATCAGAGGGTAACTTATGGAACAGCTGTATGGAGAGAGAGGGAGACACAGAGAGGGTGAGAGAAAAAAAGAGCATCAGTGAAAGACTTTTTATATGTACTTGAAGGAGAAATGTGAGTGCACGTGCATGTGCATGCACACACATACAGATAAGCTGACCCTGACATTACAATTAAGACAAAACAGCGGCAGTGAAGCTGGTGACAAAACTCAGCAATTTCCAATTGCACAGTCACCCTGTAACGGGAAGAACTGTTTACCCCATGTTCCTTATTAAACTGAAGTATTTTATTTAATGAGCATGACTCATGCAAGGTGTTCCCATAAATCATCGGCTGGTTTACAAACTCAATAACTAGGCTTCCTGCTATAACTAGGCTGTGCACACCTTAAATTATTAACACGCCAGGGCCTTAAGGCAGATCTTTGATGATGATGATATAAACACTGTGAGGACAAGGTGCTCTCTCAGCAAAAGATTATTGACTCTAATTACCATTTACCACAGGAAAAAGAAAAGAAAAGACAATAAAATATGAGGGAGAATTTAAATCTCAGATTTAATTTTATGAGGAGTTTTAAACCCCCAAACTTTTTGTTGTTGTTTTTGCTGCTGCTGCTGTCAGCTGCTGCTGTTGCATGATACTCTATAGTTGGCTGGTCTTGAAAGCATGACAGTTGTTAAGGAGAAAAGAAACAAAAAATAAAACATGAGAGAATGTTCAGTTGATGCTATGTACATTCTTTGAAATGGATGGAAAAAGGCCAGAGGGAACAGAAAATGATAATACATTGGAAAGAATCCCAGCCTTAATTGTTTTCATGTATGTAATGCAATAAAAAGGTTAAAACACTAATATGCCTGACTACAGTCATTTGGTTTGTAAACCTGAACTGCAGGTCAGCCTTTAAAAAAGGAATAGTATACTCTTATTATAGGCTTCAATTTCACCCAGCCCTCATTATAAGAATGCTGGAAGTAATGGTATAGGGGTTGAAATACAGTTAATGGGAGAGCTTTATTTTTATTTCTGTCCAGGTAAAAGAGCAGAGACAATCCTATGTGCAATGCACAGCTCATTTCTGTGAGTGCAAACCCCATCAGAGAGTGGCACTGTGAGGATCAGAAGCCAGATTTGGTATAGTTACATCCTAAGAGGTGAAAATAAGCCATGCCTTTCACTACAAGAGGAAATAGCTTTTGTTTTAAAGGCATGTTTACAAAGTTGTTGCTTTTCAACCTAGTTTTGGAACCTGTGTTTTTATTAATGTAAACAGTAACTTCTTACATTTTTAATGATCCTTCCGTGTTGTCAGATCCCAAGGGTACTTTGCAGATGGTATGAGGAGGGCTCACTTTATGCCACTGCTGAAATAAACCATTTGAGTTTGGAATAAGGTTATCATCCTGCCTTATTATGATAATAGGACCGTGTCTGCAACTTTATTGGGAAGAATATTCTCTTTTGCAACTCAAAGGCCTTAAAATTCTCCAATTCCTTAACTTCTGTGCTGTCTGTCAGTCAACTGTGGGTGGCAACAATGGTGTCCCAAAGCTTACCTCTTATCTGACAGTATTTTGCAGTCACTTTGCAAAAAAACTAACTTTTTGTGCACCAGTTCTGTGACTTATACATGGCAAGGCTGAACTGTGTGCAAAAATGAAGGCAATATATTAACATTTCCGTTCAGAAAGGTTTGGAGATTTGATTTTATGTTTCTCTTAAAAACTAGCACTTCCATCAGCACCAGTGGGTCACAGCTGGTGTACAGGTTCTATATTAAGCATTAGGGATATGCAACACATAGACACTAATGCCATGTTCTGCCACATTGAAGCTTTCCTTAGAGGTCCTCTTTCAAAGCTCTGATCAGTCCCACTTCTATTTAATATGTAATATATAGCACAGTCAGAGCCAAAAATTGTAAACTACAGGCACTTATTGGATGTTTAAGTGTGGAAAGCTTTTAAGTACTGATGCTGCTTCCATCTTCCTTGCAAGAGATGTTGCTATGTGAAATACAGATGTATTTTGTTAAGAATGTTCTCCCTCAGTGTTGCATAAGACAGAAAGATAAGTGCATGATACCCAGCAATAGAGGGTCCCTAGGTTTATGCGTGCCATTCCATCTGGATGTTAGTATCCTGTATTTGAATCAGTACTGAGAAAAATGAATTTAATGTGGTGCTTTCACACTCCCTGAGGTTTATTGTCCCAACAATGAACGGGAGATTTACGTGAGTAACTCTTGTTAATATTATTGGGAGTTTGGAGAGCTACACAGCGCACATTGTATATAAAATATACATAATGTAAAAAACTGTGCATGAACATGCATGTGTAAGAGAAATGAAAATAGAAAGATAACTGAAAGTGTTCACACATAATAAAGAAGAAAAAAATATCAACATTTCTTTGTCCCCACAACTCTATTAACAAGGGATGTGGCTAATTTTAATTATACAAGTCAGGAAATTCTGAGTTTCCATAGAAACCCTGAGTCTGTTCTTCTTTGTGCATGTATTTTTACCTTATTTTACTTGTTCACAGAACATAAATACAGTCTCATGGCACAAGTGCTCTCTAGTAATAGAAATGAGTGGTCTTCCATTGTGCTGTCTCATGACCACACTGTGGGCTGAATATGCAACTCTGGTCTTACACGTGACAAGATACTTTTCAACAGAGTTCCTATAGAAATTGCAGTAATGGAGTTGTGAATCCAGCCCAGCCCTTGTGTTTATGGTGTTGCTGTGTGATTTACCTCACATCATGTGATATTGCCCACTAATAATGGCATCTTAAGAAAGTCGCAAAGTGACGAAAACAAGCTCTGTGTTGTGCTAGAATAGGAGCTGTGTCAATCAGAGATGAGAAATAACCAACTAATTATTGCCTGGGATGTACAGAAAACAGAGCTGGCTGATGATGGAGCTGCCAAAGTTGCTGTAAAGAGAGAAGCAGCCTGCTGAAAGCACAGATTGAGAGTGAAGAGTAGCAAGTTGTATGAAGTCAGTTGAAGAAACGCTGATCCCCAAGGATATTCTGGGTCTTTTGTGTAAGCAGTTCATTTGTGCAAGGAAAGGCTGAAGAATACTTCCCTGCTGCAAAGAGCCTCACTGAAGTCTTGCAGAGACAGCTACTAAACTCATTTTCTAAGCTTTAGCCCTGCTACTGCACTATCCCTTCCCTGCTGCTGAGGTGACCTGACACGTATTGCCTTGGTGTTATGTTCCCTGCTGACAGAGCATGGCTGCTTTGGTTGGGGTGGGAAAACCTGTCTATTTTCTTTGGCAGCAGCACATCATCTCCTTCCCACCTTCTGCCCCATGCAAGCTTCTCCATGCAAACACATTCCTGCTAGCTCTCCCCCAGTCCTGAGACTATTACCTGTTAGAGATGCAACATGTTCAGAAGGAAAGCAATGTATGGTCTCAAAACAATGTAAAAGAATAGCCATGAAGTTTCATTATGCTTCCTTTCTTCCCACACAAAAATAAGTTTTGGGACCATAATCCCTCCTGTTTTGGAGAAAGCCATTTGAAGGCGGTCAGCAGAATTGAGGCTTGAGGCAAGGAGACCCTCTGCCTCAGAGGTCTGATGTCCAGGCTTGACCGTGTAACATGATCTGTGTCACTCTATGGTGAGCTGAGCGTTTTGCTCTGGATGAGGTGAGAGTTTGAGATAGAAGGAGAGAGCTTCATTTCAAATCTAAACTAGAATCCTGGGCTTTTGTGTCAAGATCGACCAACTTTTGTAACCCTTTGTGTCCTTAAGTTGTGTGGAATGGCTTGATTGTAGCAAATGCATGCTCATACTTACCATGCAGCTGCTTCTGGGGCAGTCTAACCATAACTTTGGCTTGTGCTTTTGAGAAACCTCAGAAATGGTCACAGAAAAGACAAGCAAGATAAGGACATGTGGTACTACATGTAGAAGAAATGGCATTATAATGAAAAGCAGATTAACCATGGCAGTGATGGCGATAAATACCTCATTTCTATTTTTGTGTACAGTTGTGCTCCAGCAATGTTCCTTTTGCAGTCACTAGTTTACAATTTTAAACCCATGTTTATTTTTGGGTTTTATGTTTTTTCTTCATGTGAAGGGTGGTTGGTTGCTTCTCTGTAGTCGACAGAATGGCTGTTGTTTGAAAGTTCTGCAGCCCTCTAAGACCTGGTAGATACAGACCATTCAGCAGAGCACATGTGGTTATCACAGGCTCAGTTTAGCCACAGAACTGGCGATGGCTTCCACTTTACTGACACAGGTGCACACTTACCACCGTACTGAGAGAGAGAAGGGTTCTGGAAACAAGCACAGATACATGAGCACATTCAGCAATAAATGGTTTTATGTGCATTTAAATCTGCACATCACCATAAATGATTCCAGGAAGAATAACTCTTTTCTGGTGGGAAAAAAAAAGGACACACCTGTCCAGATGGAGATCAATAGTCTCAGCATGGACAATGGGACACCCTCAGCTTCCAAATATGTGTGCATTTGTGAAACTGAGAGCCACTGTGTCTTCAGATGGTTGCTTTCATCTCCCAACCCTCACCTGGAGGACGTGTTTTCAGGTTTGCATTCTAGTTCTTTCATTAAACATGTGTAATAAACACTGTTATAACTTGTAATGCAAGAATGTACTGGAAAGTAACAATTTTAACTGCTATTTTCACTTTTCCTTCCCATCTATTTAAATATAAGAGTGTTTTTAAAACAAACAAACAAAAAAAATCAAAAAAAAAGAGTGGGGGAGTGGAAAGAGAAGTCTTAGGAGTTCTGGGCAACTTGTAAAACATGACTGTATGTCTGTGAATGATATGGAAACTTTAATCGCTAATATCTACTACTAGTTTGTTGCTGTTCTGGGGGGAAGCAACAGCAACAAAAAACTGCCTGTAAGTACTTGTTGAAATAATGGCTCCATCAAACCAGATGTTGGCCAGATGAGCAGTCTTTCTGTATGTGTTCATGTTTCCCTTGCTAATATTTGATTTCTGTACAAAAATTAAACCTCACTTAAGTGCCTGCCTACAAGCTGGCAAGCCCCCAGATTATTAGGGCATTTTAGCACTCTTATATTTTAAACAAAAAGCTCAAAAGCATTTGCTGCGCCTTTTTATTTTTTTTAAAGGATGCTCAGGCAAACCACCACCACAACAACATATGCAAGGGGTTGCTCAAGTTAGCTCATATGGAAGATCTTGTTGAGGAGAAGGTGTATGTTATATTCAGGTGTGTCATTAGAGCTATGGATGTGAACACGTGATCTGCAGAGGAGATGCCCACTGACTTAGGTGTTACGGCATCACTAAGATGACTTGCTATCCATCTCATCCATTAAGTGCTTTTCAGTGAAGCATGTCAAGTACTAAACTACTCGTGATAACTTGACTTTTTAGCTCTTGCCAGAGAAACATAGTTCTTACACAGGAGTACAGAAAGTGTTTTTACAATAAAGACTTCAGAAATCAAAATGCCACTGTTTTTGTGACTCTAGGTATCTCAAGTGTAAAAATTGAATGAGTCATTAAGTCCTTAAAAAGCAGTATATTCATGTGGGTTTAAATATGCTCACAAATCAAGCCTTTCCTTCTGTCACAACTCTCTCCCATTATGAGAAGTTCAGAGTCCTTCTATGACAGTAAAGCTGCCATGTTGGGGAGATGAACACAGCAAACATGATGCAGCATCTCCTACTGTCCTCCAAGTGTGTCACAGGATGAAAAAGAAAAGAAAATTCATCCAAGGAAACATTATGTGCCTACATTTATTTTCTGGCTGGCATAATTGTATATTGGTGGAAACCGGGGTTCTGTTTCATGGCATAAATTTACATGAGTGTGACTGGTTCAAAGTTGGTGGAATCAATGGTTTAACATTGCTGCATGGACTCTAGGAGATACATAACCTTGAGACTACGGGGTCTGATTTTTTTTCCAAGTAGTAGAGAACTTTCTGCTCAAATTATGGCCAATGAAGACTCTAGACCTTTCAGGTTAATGGAAATTAGGCACCTTGGTATCTCAAGCAAACCAGTAAACCAACAAGTTTCTAAACCACTAAAATGCTAAAGCATCTTCTCAATTCTTCTGAACATTTTGATACCAGGCTAATTATTAGGCCCAAACCAAAGCCTACGCTAGTAAACTGTGATGAATGCTGGGAGAGGTTGCATGTGAAGTCCTATTCAAAACAAGAATTGATTTAGTCTCTTAAAATAAGGTCATGATGAGCTATTCACCAAAGAGACATTCTACCACTCAATTTCAGCATACCTATCAAGTGTTTGTATCTCCAGATAAACTGTCCTTTTATTCTTCATGGTTGGGGATGATGCGGTGATCTCATCAAGTCCTGATGCTGTTTCACCTATATGTTTATTGGAAACTTCACAAACTCTAGCTGTGGCCATTTTCACTCCCATAGGTCCCATTAGTACCAAATGAAGTATTCCAGTGGTATTTGGATGCCTAATGCAACTTATTAGGCTCATACCTGTATGTTGTTGTGGTGCTTTTTTAAAATTAATGAAAACATTTCTGGATTTATCCACTCTATGTGAAAACCAGTCCTTCTCCATGGCTTTACTATATGATAAACTCTTGCTCCTTAAGGGTTTTGTATGTAAAGTAGCACAGATTTAATACAGCATGTGTTTTATTTTGAGCAGACTCTACATTATAATGTAGCAGTGTAATAGAACTCTTCTGTTTGACAAACGCTCTGGTGTAAATGATTTAATTTACTAGCTGAAGCATGAGTCTACATATTATTGTACTGATCAGTCATTGCACACTAAAATCACTCATCCTTAATGTAATGATTTGGTATCCCTACAGAGAATTTGAGTCATCAGAAAGTCATTAGATACAGTAAAAAATGAAAATTACTATTACACAGCAGTAAACACTATTAACTGTTAGTTAAAACAGCATTTAATTTAGCAATGCAACAGTTTACAAATTTCTGCAGTTTACTTAGTTCTCATGTAATTGTAACTACAAAGCTAATGCTTCCAGTGCCAATAGCATGGTGGAAATATGGGGTGGGGGAATATGACCAACTATTTCAGCTCAAAGTGGAGCAACTACACATTGTTACAGCGCATCATGTTAAAATTTATCTTAATGGTTCAGCCATATGAAGTAGAAGCTATGACTGACTATAAGGAAGGCAAGAAAGAACAATATGGTTCTTTAAGGCACCAAAACTATATCTCTGTAGTGGGGATGGTATGTTATCTATTCTTTTGTGGTAGATGGAAATTTTGCAAAGAAGTGTAAAGAAAAGTAGAATACATCTGAATTCAGAGCTGTTATGGTCTTCAAGCTTAGGGACTCTAGCACCTGGGCACCTCTGGTGGCTTGTTCCTGTTGCTTCTAAAGAGAAAGGTAATATTCTTAGGTAATGCTGAGGCTCCTAAACACCTCTTAGTATGAGCACATGCTTTCTTGTTTCCAACCCAAACTATTCTATGGTTCTATGATCTGAATGTGAAACAAAGGGGTCCCATGCCCCTGGGAGTTTGATTTCATCAAAGGGGACATTTTAAGTAAGGCCATGATAGATTTAATTGTCATGGACAAAGTCTGAAGAAGAGCTGTTCAGTGTTTATGTGCGACATACAAGATTCACACAGGTTTAATATCTTCCCGGTGCATTCAGCATGACTGACACTTCCACTGTGACTGTCTCTTTTCATGCCTATGGCTAAATGTTATGACACTGCTGTAAACATGGACTAGTGTGCAGCAGATATGGCTTGCTGAGGCAATATTTAGCGTGTAGTGGGGAATGTTTACTAGGCGTTTACTCCTGCTTAGGCATAGGCCTAACACACAGGTGGGGATGTAAGCATGTAGTTGCTGAGGTATGTATTTAGACTGGTGGCAGTAGCAGCTGAAAAACCTAATGGATATTTGATTAGTGATAAAACACTCCTTTGAAGTATCATCTGATTTTACACTTGGATAATTGAAATACAGTTTCTATAGGAAAACATTTGTGTGCCTTTAGGTTCTGGCATATTGGTTCTGATGAAACTTGTGACATGTCATCCCTGTACCAAGAGGCAGTAGGGCTGGTACAAGGAGACATGTGGCTGAGTGGGCCCTGCCTCTTCTCCATCTGGTTTTGTAGCTGAAGCCCCTAACCAGAGGGTTCCCACTATACCCACTCAACCAGCAGGTAACTGCCTTAAGGGAAGGGGAATCCCAAGCCAGGTGTGATTTCTAAAGCTAGAGCTGTCACAACCCTTCAAATAACATTTTTTTTAAACTGGTGTTATTAATAATTTAGAGAAGGTGCTTTGCTCTAGTACGGGTAGACCAATTTCACATTTGGGTTTAAATAGGAGTTAAAGGGCATTAGCACTAGGTGAATGCAGCCTGTGCAAAATTTCCCCTCTTTACTGGGAAAGCATCCTCTTCCAGACAAGACCCACGATAAAGGTCTTTAATCTCCTCTCCTCTTTTCCTCTTTCCCTTTATCATTTTTCCTTTTCCTTTTCCTTTATTTTCCTTTTCTTTTTCCTTTTTATTCTCATTTTCCTCTTCCCTTTTCATATTTTTGTTTTTCATATTTTTGCTTTTCATATTTTTGCTTTTCATATTTTTGTTTTTCACATTTTCCTTTTCCCTTTTCCTTTTCCTTTTCTTTCTCCTTTTCCTTTTTCTTTTCCTCTTTCCATATATGAAACTTGTGGCAAACCTCTGTGTAGAAACCGTATCTCCCAAGTCCAGGATTAGCTCCTTAACCACAGGGTTGTGGTTCCTTTCATGTTGTTTTCTTTTTGTCACACAGTGCTGTATAAATGTCAGAGGCCAGCTTCATTTCTTCCAGCTGTAATCCACACAAGTTGCATAATGGACTGTTCTGCCATCCTGTAATTCAGCTGAAGTTGCTGGAATAACATCAGAGATGAATCTGATCTTTCCTTTTTGTGTATGCATGCATATTATTTGTGGGTCCAATGTATCTATAGGCCTGGAAAGTATTGATATACAGAGGATCAAATGTTTGTGCTTAGACTTCACTGATAAGGTAGAATTTTGGTATTTCTCTCATTTTCATGTGTCTGAATGAACAACTGGCTAGAGGGGCATTTTTTGTTGGTATCATGTGAATGTCTGGTGATACTTTTCAGTTAGCAATAATTGTATTACATCTGCTGTGTACATAACAGGAAACTAATTCTTCTTATGAAGCTACAGTACATAGATATAGATTTTGAGTTTTGCACTGTTACATTTACTAACCACATAATTGCATATTTAGTCTTATTACACTAGATCCTGAAATGTTATGGTGCAGGGTATAATTACATCATTTACTCTTGAAGAAACCCTCAAGATATAATATAAATAATAGGATTGCAGATTCGTAGAAATTAGAGATGGGAAAAGAGCCTATTAGGTCATCTGCAACCCAGTGAGAAAAATTATAAACAGTTTGCTGGAGTGTGTCTTATCATAGACATTGATTGCCCTTTCTACCTCCTTGTGCTGGAATTCCCCCAGATCCCTGCGGAAGAGCTACTTGCCAGGTGGGAGGCAGACTGCGATCCAGTGCTTCTGCACTAGCTGACAGTTGTGTAGGACTGGCAAAAGCCAGTCTGCCCAGAAATCTGTGCAAGGGTATCTTCCCTTAGCGGCTGCATTGGCCACTGGCAGACACAGTGATGGGGTGTGTTATATGTTCTGGGCTACTCACTGCAGAGGACCTGTGCTAAGGTTTATGCTGGCCACATCATTCAGCTCACCTTTAATTTAGAGCCTGGTCTTTCCTCTATGTAGTTATTTAATTGGAGTGTAACTAGCAATTAAAAAGTAGCCACAAATATTAACTGCAGCTCTTATCCATAATAGCTATCTCCCCTTCAGCCATTTTGTTTCCTGCATAGTGAAAAGCAACCTTCTAAGAGATACAAAGACTGGGGAGATGGCCATCAACTAATCCAGAAGTTCTTCAGGTCACTTCTCAGTTTGTTACCCCTGGTCATCGCTCTCTGCTCTCTCCTTGTAGGCACAGCTCCCTCTGTCCTATGTTTTCTCACTTTCTTCTTTTCCTTTTACTTTCTTGTTAGCCTTAGAGAAGCTGGTTCCCCCTTTTCTTCACTCTTCCTCCCTTTCTTACTCACAGGAGAACTCAGCCTCAATGAGATTGTGTGGGTAAAACCACCTTTTGAACATGCTCACCCACGGTGTATTTAGACGTGATTAGAAAGTAGATAATTGTAATTGGAGTTTTATGACTTCAGCCAGCTTCACCTTCATTAGTTCTTACCGCAGGTATGTGAGGGAGATGGAACTATCACCATCCTTCTGCATCATCTGTCTGTCTCTAGTCAGGCCTCCAATGACATGTTTTTCAGTCCCCTGCTGTTTGCATTAGCTCTTGCATGCTGCTAGTGGGTTTGTTCACTGTTTATGGTCTCTCCCTCCTATAGTAAGGGTAAGTGTGAGCACCGGAGGGCTCTGTGGCACCTGACCTTGTGGAAAGCGGTCCTGCATGATACAGCACTCCAGGAGACATCTGCAGAAGTGGTGCCTCAGGGAAACTAATCCTTTCTCCAGGACAAAACCAGTGGTGCAGCAGGGGTCTCACAGCAAACCCCTGACCACCTCCACATGCTAAGGTGGTGGCAAGCCAATGATGCCTCTCTTTCTTTATCTTTTGTTGGGGTCAGAACTGACCTGCTGCAGAGGTTTGTGATTTTGTTCACTTTGCAGGATCTCTGCTGGAGATCTGGCTCTTTCTTACTTGATTGTGAACCAGTGGTGCAGCATTCCTGAAGGATGACTGTAGTGATGAGGCAATTAATTACAAAGCTGACTTAACCATGTGCTCAGGTTTAAACAAGTTTGCATCACTAACATTCCCCTGGTAATTGCTTTTAAGGGAGCAGAATATGCTGTGAAGCAAAAATCATAGGGGCAGAGGTAGCTGTGTAAAAGGGCAAGGGTGGCAGGGGCAGGGTAAGCCAGAAGCAAGGACTCAGTTCCCTGTGAGCAGGAAAGCTCAGGGGGGATTACTCAGTTTTCAGTTCAACAACGGTGATTTCATTGTGAACCAGTGAGCTGATTCTGTTTAATATGCAAGCCAGGATGACCTTCCTCAACATCCCGATAGACCTGGTATCATACCAATAACTGAGAGTAACTTCAAAGATGCTTTGGGAAGACTGTTCCTGATGCCTTCCAGCATGAAGAATAAGAAGGGCATGACTTTCAAGAGCTCCATGGAGTCAAGAATCATCACCACTAATAACAGATAACTACATGCAAACATGGAAACACGCAGGTTACCCTCAGCTGTGGCAGTCGTGTCTTTTAGTATCACTGATGTTTTTGTTGCCACAAAATAGTTTAGACCAAAATGCATGTGTGATGGAGTCACAAAATGGTTTACAAAAATGGGCCAGGAGCGAAACATATTAGCAAGAAAAAAGGCATTTGGAGGCCCAGGAAGCATGGGAAAGGGCATCTTTCTAATTATTTTATGCCATTGTAACCATTATCATCTGCTTATACCCTTTAAACTTTCCAACCTGTGCTGAAAGCTTGTCTTTAATTAGTGTTTCTGTGGAGCTTTTACAATAGTAAGTCCTCTTTAGCCAACAAAAGTTGATCACTTCAGTGAGAGCTACGTGTCTGTATCTGAGCAAACTGAGACCCCTGTGAAAAAAAGTAAAAATACTTTGTGCCAACATCTGCTCTTAGTGGTTTTCAGAGGTGGACTAAAGAGAGTGGACTTAAAGAGGTGGACTAGAGTTGTTCCAGATATCCAAATATAGCAAAGAGCAATTTAGGTCCATGCTATCCATTAAGTTTAGAATGCACTGTAATCCTGATTTTAGGCTGTGCTTTTATTTAAACCCTATCCATAGATGTATCTAACAAACAATAGTGGAAACTAATTTACATTCTAAAATCTATTAATTTAATCATGCTCATTATATAAGTCAACCAGTAAATACCAAGTAAAGCAAGGAGAGTGAAACAACAAAATGAGCTATCTGATGTAACTTGAATAATGACAAGCACTGCAATCTACAAGAAAAAAATCACACAGTTAACACTTTAACAGCATTTGCCATTTCATCCAATAAGCTTACAGTACATCCCAGTCTATTAGGTCTTTCATAGTTGGTGTGATGAAAGTGTGGGATGAATAAAAACAAGCCCTTACGGGCAAAATTCAACCACTCATGGAAATGCTGGATAAAATCTTCCCCACTCTTTCACTCCTATGGAAGGAGGAACTAGAGCAGCTACTGGGTAGAAAATGTGTGTTTCTCTGAGGCAAAGAGGGATGGCAGAACCATGGTGCATGAGAACGAATCCAGATAATATGTGTCAGCACCTCAATATGGAGGATGCTGTGTTGCTGTTATGGTCCATGAGACTGGAAAAGCAGCTGTTTCAAAGCTTTGTAGCTCACCCATGAGGAGAAACATCTCTCTGCAGTGCTTTCAAAAGCAGACATAAACTGAGAAATTTCACCCAGAGAAAGGACAACCTGGTACTTGGGGTAAAGGACGAGCCATTAGCAAGTCTGGGGTTTGGTTCTTTTACCCTTTGAGTCTCTATGTGGTGAGAAATGTTACTAGGGTAAGATTTTTTCTAGAGCCTAAACTTAGCTGCAGAGCTAGAAGTTTTAGTGTTATCACTCCAGAGAAGCAAAGATGACTGTTACCATACAACAAAGATTGCAGCATTGGTAGTGAGGACATGGGTTAGATAGGACTGGAGAACCTGGCCTCTTTTGAAATTCTCTGATGGTGGAGCTCCTTGCATGAAAGAACGACAAGAGTTTATAATTAACACTTAACGTATATTTAAAGATTGTACCTTTCAAACACAACAGATTGCTGTTGTCTGCTGCTCACTCTGGCCCTGCTTCCCAAAGCAGTGATGACCGCTTTGATCTCTGCAGGCAACTCCACATCCTTCAGCAGCAGTGTCAGTTCAATGGACAAGGTACAGTCCATAGTGCATCCACTGATGGTTAAGAAAAGGACTTTGCTCCAAAGGGTTATACAGCCCTTGGACTTCTTTCTAGAGCTGTGTCTATCTTTGAGAGAATTTCTCCTCGTTATTTCTCTCAGAGTTTCCACTCTAACTTCCTTCGGTTTCCAAAAATCAAACAAATCTTGAGTGGTATGACTCCTCCCTGAGGGAGGAGATTTATTGTTTTGGTGAGAACCACCCACTGGCCAAGCACTTGCATAGGTCAGTTCCTGAGTGGTAAAGCCTATAAATAAGTTCATTTAGGGATCTGGTGATGCCCCTGGGAAACACTACATCAACACATTTGTGTAGAGGCAGATCCAGGCCCATGCCTCTCCCATTCCTTTTATTTTTAGAGACTTGATCTCAAGAACAGCAGACTTCTTTCTTGGGGCCATATTTTTTAAAGTGGTCCTATCTCCACATCCGAGTGTGAAACTATAATAATAATAATAATAACAACAACAACAACAAATGATGGTGATAAGAGTAATACCTTTCACTTATGTGTTTCTCATTGCTATGATTTGCATTACATCAGAAATGTACAATAGGGGCTCCCTGCCAAGCAGATAACCAGTGTTGACCTGAAGGAACTATGCTCCAAGACATAGGCTAGCTCCAAAAAAAAAATACACATGCAAAACTATATACACTCACATATATGGACTCAATCTGATTCATCCAAAGAGATGAAAGCAGTTGGCAAACAGCAATTAACTCATTTTCATGCAATAGATAAGCATCATCTTTCTATCTGATGGATGAGCAAGACAAGTTAAATGACTTGCCCAAGGTTACACAATGCATCAGGGCAGAGCTTGGAAGCAGTATAAAGGAGTCCTCGTTCCCTGATCTAACCTTCCTCTTCTTGACTTTCATCTGAATTTTCAGTGTAAAGAAGAATAGACTTTCAGAAATGTGCACACACATACACATACACTTGTAAACCTGGAAGATAAAAAGACATTAAGGTTGGGCTCTAACTGCATATGGTTAGCAAACTTCCCTTGAAGATCTGTACGTTCTCCATGGCCTCTTAACTTGCTCAGTTTAAAAGTCTGGAGCCAATTAGCATTTGATTTTGAGTAACAAATTCTCTGTTACAACAGAAATTAGATCTGTGCTCTCTTGATGCTATAATTCTCAGTTTTAATGTCACTGGATTTTAGCTTTAGGTGAAGAAGAACCAAGAGTTACTGGTTAACTGTGAATGGCTGCTTTTCTTAAAAGCAGCAGAGAGATTGAACCATTTAAGCTGCTTCCTTTTTTATTTTTTGGTGTCTACCTGAGAGGGAAACACTCACTGTTATATCAGTAAATTAGAGGATTCTCTCACTTCCATAACATTATCTACTCAAAGATCTTTAGGAGTACTAGGCACTAATTCAGTATGACAGCACTGCTATAAACGTATATGGGACTTCTCCACATTTTACAGAGGAAAAATTATAGGAGGAAATTTGAAGTTCTGTTTGTTAGCAACATTGATATGTGAATGGTATGTGTGGGTATAAAGAGCCAGGCATATAAATGTCCACTTCCAGGGACAAATTGGAATATGTATATAAACTATTGTACCCAATAGTTGTGAAATTTAATATCACACAAGTAAGTGACTTACCCATGATCTCAAAGGAAATCTGTGGCAGAATCGGGAAAGCATCCCGCTCTTGTGGAAAAGCCACAAAACCACTTTTCCCTTTGAACCTCCAATCAGTCTTTTCTTTGATTTAAGGTTGACTGAGATGAGCTGATTAAGTTTCCATGTATCATCTGGAAGCTTCAGAACAGGCTTGTTTTGCTAGACATTCCCATCAGCCCCCATAGTTTCAGGCCTTTTGATTATAAAATGCTTTTTACGTTAGTCTTCATGGAAACTCCCTTTTTCTTTTGTTTTAATCATTTACAAGCTGGATCCTTGCCAATTTATGTAACATGGTCTCATCCTACTCATTATTTCATCATACTCCTGCCAGATCTTTATTAAATATATTTCTTCCCCCCCCTTTAGTAAAATAGGGATGGGTGCCTGGGAACCTGGATATGCAAAATGAGTGGGAATTTAGATTTTTTTTTTCTCTGGGTTTTTCACCTTCTTTCTTTCAAGACTCAGAAATATCAGTGAGAAGGTTTATCTTCCTCACTTGTGGGAGAGCAACTGTCAAATTTAGGTGGATTATTAGTGTGTGTGTGTGTGTCTTACCTTCCCAAACTCCATGGTTCCCACTAAAAGGGATCCAAGCCACAGACTTTGAGATAATCTTCATGATCCTACAGCACACAAAATCTGCAAAATTTGCTCTATAGATCAATGGAGCAGTATTTTAGCTTTCCAAAATATCTCCCAAGCGTAAATACCTCCTAAGCCTTTTGTACCTGAAGTTCAGGTACTCTTGATTTTCCTATCTCCTTTCACTGTCTCGGTACTTTCCTATCCTTCCCATCTCATCTCTTATTTTTAAGGCTAACTGAAAAAGCTATATAATTCCCTGTGATTTTTCGCCACCCACACTCATCCCTTTGAATGCCATGAGCACAACACCTATAATGTGATACTAGAACTATGCCAAGGACATCCTCAAGGGACATTGTGGTGCTCTAGACTTAGCTGGACAGTTCAGGGAGCAAGGGCACTGGACACAGCTGAATCCTGCTGGTGAAGCTTGGTCGTGGTGGTTGTCTCTGTGTAAGGATTTGTTTGAGTATTCTTTGCATCTTACAAAGACCCATCTTGTGAAGAAGTGGTCACACAAGGTTGGTCCAGGGCTGGAGGCTGTGTTGCTCATACTTGATAAAGCCACACTTCCCTTTTGGGTTTTTTAAGACTCAACCAAAGCCGTGGGGAGACATGTGATTTCTTACTCCATGGAGCAATTCCCAGAGCAGAATATTTCTCACTGATCACGTCCTTGAGCAGATCACAGGTCTCAGTCTATGCCTGCAACTGCCCCACCATCCTATCCTTTCAAAGCCAAACATACGTGGCTGCCATGGGATCTTGTAACAACTCCCGGTCAACAACTGCTGGCAGGTGATGGGCTCACTAGCTTTTCCCAGGCATTTTTCTTTGCTGTGGCCCTTGTCCACGAGAAGCTTTTTCCCCTGTGTTTGCCTCCCATGGGTGTAAACTGTTCTGCTTGTTCCCAGGATGAGAGTTTTCTGATGTATTTTGCATAGATTTTGAACCATGAGCTTTTCCACAGTTACGCTAACCTGTGGTTTCCTATGCGTGCGGGGCTCTCCTTACTCCCATTGGTTTTCCTAGCCTTTTATTGGTAATAACGATAATCATTTTGTGGTTTGAAAAGAACAAGGACTCTTATTACTTAAACTTTCTGCTGTGCTGTGAGCATTTTAACGAGCAAAAACACACACACTTTTCCCCCTGACTTGATGGACACCGCTTTAGTGTTCAGAAGGGGACTTGCCATCAGGGAATCCAACCATGACTTATTAGCATAGGTGATGATTGCACATTGTATGAGATCTTCTTGAAAAACATGCTGTGTGTATGTATAGTTCAGCATAGTGCTGCACTGTGTCGTTGGAAACGTGCTGTCAGCTGTGATAAAGACCTTGGGCTGGTGTTTCAGGGGTATCCTCCTCAGGATCCCCCCCTCCCTAACCCGCACACATGGCTTATTTCAGTTCATTTCAAGTACAAACACGAATGCTGTTCTGAAGTACTTTTATGAGCCTTGGGGGTAAGTCATCTCTGGCAGGGATGATTTAGCAGTATGTCTTTGAGAAGGTGAGCTCCAGCAGAGGCAGGGAAATCACCCCAAACCTCTCATAATAGTGGTGGCAGACCTTATAATGCAGATCTCAAGAGCTTCTTGTCCCACTCCAGTACAGCCCCTGGCAGAACCAAGGGATTCACTTCAGGTCTCTAGAGCCCACATCATACCACAGACTTGTAAAAGTAATACAAAATGTGTTGTGTGCTAGAGGTAAGCACCTCATCACTGCCAATTGAAAGCATCAAAACCTAGATGCTTGAACTGTATTCAGGAAGATGAGGCAAGCTCATGTTTAGCCTGAATGGCAGGAAGGCAGTTATGGGGACCATGCCAAAACCCCCACAAATATGTGCTCATATCCTAACAGAGAGGAGGATGAAACTCTCTCAAAGATCTTTGGCTCCGAGGAAGTGCTCACTACAGGCAGAAAATGGCACCAGCAGGCCACTGAGAGGGGGGAACAAAGCCTCAAATAAAATACAGTTTGGATACCCAAAGGCCTGTGGTGAAACACAGGTCAATTGGCTGGAGCGAGGTGAATGTAAGAGCTCCAGTGTTGTCAGAAACTGTGCTGAAATTATAGTTAAACTGGCACCATCTCAAATTTGGCTTTTGCCTCAGTTCAGAGGTGGCTGAAGAAATAGGAGAGTATGTTGGAATAGCAAAGGTATCACTGTTCTTTCCCAGCTTTATTTTCACATGCCTTCTGCTTGGTTCTATGGTAACTGCTGAATTTCTGCCTCAATTTTGTCTTAATTCTTGGAATTAATGGTGTGGAAAATGTGAATTTCTAAGGATATGCAGCAAAATTACATAGGAAGTAACTTTTCAGGAGTTGTGGCTATTGCAGGGTTATTTGTCACTTTGGCGCAGACTTGATAGCGTATTGTTTGTGACTTTAATATCTTCAAAGTACCTTGCAAATAGGGTCTCCATACTGAAGCATGTGATGGAAACACCTTTCAACAATCTCAGTGTCTGGGAGGAGAGGAACATCAATACTGGCCTCATGGTTTATGTTTTCAAAGGTGGCTTTTACATTCTGGTGCTCAGCTTTTGGATGCAGTGCTCACAGGCTAGCACTTTGGCTGTATTGAGCAACCAGAAGAGCCACTGAGTTTCTGACAGGATGTTGAGTTGGTGTCCCATTACAAATGTAGCCCATTTATTAAAGTTGAACAACCTCTAAATAAGGGTATTTTATGGGACATACATTCGAAAATTTGAGTCCCTGTAATTTCTCCAAGCTAATGCTAAGGATCAGTTTTCCTTCCTCACATGGTCTCACAGGGCACTGGTAGCCAGTCCTGTGGGAGGACTGGGAGTGGGACAGTCAAATCCCAGGTTTTCTAGGAGTGATGAAGGGGAGAGGATGGATAAGCAGACAAGTATGGACTCCTTAGGAACCACAGTCAAGTGGGCATGGCTGGTTTATCAAACTGAATCAAATTGCTTCCAGCACAACCTTTGGGAAAAAGTGGTTGCTTGAAAGGGGACACACACTGAAGAGAGACCTTGGTACTATGGAGTTGGGCATATTTTAGCTACAGACCCATCCTGAAGTCACAGCTTCAGTTTGTTCTGTTCCCTTTGCTGTAGCATTCCAGAGCCTATGATCTCAGTGGTGGCTCAAGTGCTTGCTCTTTGACAAGCAGGAGTTTACAAAAAATCAGCTTGTGGTTTTAATACTTACATCTTTGTTTTACCACAGGGCTCTTGAGATTTGCAGCCATCTTTGAGAAGGCTCCTGATCAAGTTGTAGTTGTTAGTTACGCTATGCAATGGAGCAGCACTCACACAAAACCAACATGGCAGCTGGTGCTGGGGTTTCATGGACACATAACAGCCCAAATGCCAAAAAGATGAGGGAGGGAAAAAAAATCTATTTAAGCAATTTTTTCCTCTCTATAGGAACTTAGTCTGTCAGCAGCATAAACACTTGCAATCATGCACTTCCTAGGATGCATGTGCTATCGAAAAGGGAGGTGTTAATTGCTGTGCTAATTACAACATGATTGCTTTGCACTTGTTTTGCACTTGCAGGTGATTAAATTTTTAACGAAGCATATTACTTGGCACTGTTAGCACAGTTAACACATTTCTCTCTCTCTCTCCTCCCCCCTCTCTTTTTTTTTATGCCTTGGGAGAAGTCCCGCGCCACAGACCCTTTGCTGGCTGCGATGTACTGTTGTGCTTGGAACAAGCCTCTGTTTAGGCTGTCGGTAGCAGTACCCCGGCTTCCTGCTCGGAAAGAGCAGCAGCCTGTTATCATCAGGCTCAGCATGACGGCGCTGGCCAGATGCGAACGCAGAACCCACCAAGGTATTAGCTAAAAATTAGGCAGGGCTGTTGATGCCAGTCTCCCAGATTTCATTTAAAAACTATGCCAGCTCGAGCCAGTCAGGCAGCAGTGGCGGAGGTTGTGCGGGAAGGTGGAGAAATGACAGCAAGTTCCCCATGATTTATTTCTGCTTTGCTGAGCAGGTTCCCAGCTGAATGAGAGGAGGGGAAACTTGCATCTGTTCGACGGGCAGGCTCACATCTCTCTGATAAGGCAGCAATTACACAGCCCAGGGAGGCTGCATGACCAAAGGAAAGCTGAGTGAACCAGCCCATCGGATTTCTTGGTGGGCAGAGATGGCTTTACCTTTCTGGATGCTCCCTTTGCAAGTTCCCTGCAAACTTGTTGATTCTGATGGGTTTGAGCTCATCAATCCCAAATGAATTATGATCTATCCTCTGTGAATGTTGTCCAGCCTAGCAGATTGCTTTTGAATTGCTTGGCTCTACAGGCTTTTGCCTTTGGAGGCTGTCTGGTCTATCTGTTATGGCAATTGAAATGTTTTGAGGCTTTTTGGGTCAGGATGTTTGAGTGGCCTGGATGGTTGTTAGTATCATACACAAGAAGCAAGTGTGATCTAGTCCTGGAAAGGGCTCTTCACTAGAAGAAGTCAGAAGTTGCCTACTGTTTCTGTTTAGGGATGATACAGGTAAAAGGAAGGAAACTGGGTGGACAATAAGAAATACTGAAAAGGTCAGAAAAGGTGATCTCATTTAGGTATTTTTTTTAAAATTCATGAGCAAAAGCACTTAAGAAGGAAGCATGGAAGGAAAAAAAAGATTTGAAACTGGTAAGGAAATATTTTTAGACAACAGTTAATTAACCCTGGGAACTTACTGCTACAAAATACCACGGAGCCCAAGAGATCAGCAGGATCCAAAATGGACTAGACACTAGTATGGGTAACGACAACTACATTAGACTAGATTAAAACAAAAGAAATATAAGGGATGCAAACTCTCATGCTTTGTGGCACTGGGAAACAGCTAACTGGTGAGGAGCAAGAAAATAATTCCCCTATGGGCAGATCATCCCGTGATGGTTCATTAGGGAGTTTCTCGTGCTGCCCTGCGAGGCAGCTGGTTTCAGCCTCTGGGAGGGATGGCACGGAGCACAGCAGAACAATGGCCTGATCCGGCACCTGGCCATTCCTTTGTTCCTGTGCAGCATTGTTCTGCATCCCAGCTAGGCCAGGGACACTTTTTACAGATAGAAAGGGGGGAACCAAAGAGGTTGCAAGGAGACTATGTGAATACTCCTGACATAAACCTTTGCTTCTCACACATGCACGCACCCAGTGAATTAATAGGAACAAAGGACAAAGTCGCTGTTGGGATTGTTTATGTAATGTGAATTAAAAAGCGCCTGGGAACACCTTCAACATGAATTAGTCAGATTTATTTTGACTAAATGTTTGTGAACCGTTTTTAGCTGAATTTGACTGCGTGCAGGCACACGCAAGCATACCTTGATGAGGAGTGAGATCCTGGAGGATCTGGGACAGCAGGTCTGGTCCCTGGGGAGCTGGGAAATAAGACTGAGAGGTGGCACCCACAATGGCAGAGAG
>JAVHNF010053262.1:0-10376 GCA_034783455.1 Micropsitta finschii
TCCGGCCAGGGCAGCAGAGCAACAACCATCTGAGATAGGAGCTACCAGTTTACTACAGTTTACACCCCCGTTTCCTCTATGCACCCCATCAGTGTAACACAAAGAGTCTCTGTCCTCTGATGGAGGAAAGGCTAAAATGAAGGGAGTGGATGGTACCACCAAGCCTAGGAACATCTTTCCTCCATCAACCTGCTCTCCGGCCAGGGCAGCAGAGCAACAACCATCTGAGATAGGAGCTACCAGTTTACTACAGTTTACACCCCCGTTTCCTCCATGCACCCCATCGCACGATAGGGATCTTCCATGAGCTGTGTCAATCATCCTCTCATCCAGCAACCAAGGGGTTGTCTCCTCTCTGCCTCGGGTCTGGGGATGCTCCAGGCAGGTTTATCCATGCATGGAGACACTTGTGTTCAAGCTGACACCTTAATTAGGGTGCATCTGGATGAGCTTGGGGCTGGGGAGGCTGCCCTGAACAACAAGAACTTGCTGGAAGGGAGCACAAGGGAAGGGTTTGAGCTGCCCCAACCCCAACACGCTGCCCTTGGGGGACCCTCAAAACCCCCCTCAGCAGCAGGGATGTGCATCCTCTTCCAACCAGCCACGATGTTCAGAGCATCACCTTGAACAGGGCTGGGTGCTCTGAGGACACAGACCCATGCCCACCGGCCCTGGTCCTCACCAAAACCACCTCATCCCTTCAGGAAGGGTTTTGGCACTCAGGACTGGGTGCTCCTCTTACCATGATGTGGCAGGGAGCAGAACCAGCCTGCTCCATGCCATGGCCAAGGCAAGCAGGCTTCTCCAAAGGCTCTGGAGCAATAGCCTGGCTAATTGGGCTGCTTCCAGATGGCCTCTTTCCGGGTGTAATCCATCCAATTCCTGCAAGTCAACTCGACAGGGAAGCAAGGGAGAGAATCAGGATTTACTGCCTGGAAAATCAGATAAAGGATATTTTGGGAGGTAAAGGACATTGTGCAACTCCCGCACAGAAATGGGGTGCTTTGATGTCATTGGAGAAGTGACTCCTCTGAAATGAATTCAGATTGCTTTTAAATAAAGGCAATGAGTGTTGGATGGGGCTTGGAGCAAGCTGCTCCAGTGGAAGGTGTACCTGGCCATGGCAGGGGTTGGAGCTGGGTGAGCTTTAAGGTCCCTTCCAACCAACCCATCCATGAGCATATTGGTGCTGCAGGAGGGCACATCCCCACCTCACTAAGGGTGATGGCACCTTGAAAGCAGCCAGCAAAGCCAGGCTGGGCCCGCTCCTCGTCACACTGAGTGTGCACACACGTCTTTGGGCACGGAGATCCCGTCCTGAGCACCCTTCTCTGCCACCCCCAGGTACACCAAGATGAAGACAGCCACCAACATCTACATCTTCAACCTGGCCCTGGCAGACGCGCTGGCCACCAGCACCCTGCCCTTCCAGAGCGCCAAGTACCTGATGGAGACCTGGCCCTTTGGGAAGCTGCTCTGCAAAGTCGTGCTCTCCATTGACTACTACAACATGTTCACCAGCATCTTCACCCTCACCATGATGAGTGTGGACCGCTACGTCGCCGTGTGCCACCCGGTCAAGGCCTTGGATTTCCGCACACCAGCCAAGGCCAAGATCATCAATGTCTGCATCTGGGTGCTCTCCTCCCTCATCGGGGTGCCCATCATGGTCATGGCTGTCACCAAGTCAAAAGGCAAGTGGCTTCTGGGGCAAGGTCCCCTCTTGTCCCATCTGTCCATCTCAGGCGTGACCTATCAAACCCAAGCAACCTGGTCTTGTAGCAGGTTTGAGCTTAGTGATGGACACCCCTTCATGGGACCATAAACCATGGAAAACTGGCATGGGTTTATTGTCCATCTTAGCTGCAGAGGTTGGAAACCGTCCCAGAAATTGTCCTACCCTTTCCCCGTCTCCAGTGCAACCAATGCCTCTCCCCAGCTCCTGGGGTGCAAATCAGGTGCCTAAACCCACCCCCAGTGTTATTGCAAAGTCCCCAGCCTGGTCCACACTGAGATCCTGTGTGAAGGCACCAGGGGCTAGGACAGACACCCCTGGCTGCCAGGAAAGCTCTGGGCAGACATGGTTCAGTGGAAGGTAAATGGGGACACGTCCACCACGGGGGCTGGGAGAAGCCAGTTTGGGGGTGGCCCAGGAAAGCCTGCAGGGAACAAGTCCCTGGGTCACTGCACCCACTACATCCCCTTGGCACCAAGGTCCTGAGTATCTCTACAGGTGTATGACAAGCATGGGCAATGCCCAGCCACGGCTGAGCAGAAAGCAAACCAGACACTCCACTGGTTCCTCCTTTGATCATTCTCTCCTCCACAGATGGAATGGTGCTGTGCACGCTCCAGTTTCCCGACCCTCCCATCTACTGGGACACCGTGACCAAGATCTGCGTCTTCATCTTTGCCTTCATGGTCCCCATCTTGGTCATCACCATCTGCTATGGGCTGATGATTCTCCGCCTGAAGAGCGTCCGCCTCCTTTCGGGCTCCAAGGAGAAGGACCGCAACCTGCGGCGCATCACGCGCATGGTGCTGGTGGTGGTGGCAGCCTTCATCATCTGCTGGACGCCCATCCACATCTTCGTCATTGTCTGGACGCTGGTGGACATCGACAAGAAGAATCCCTACGTGGTGGCCAGCCTGCACTTCTGCATCGCCCTGGGTTACACCAACAGCAGCCTCAACCCCGTCCTTTACGCTTTCCTGGATGAGAACTTCAAGAGGTGCTTCCGAGAGTTCTGCCTCCCTTTCCGAGCCCGGCTGGACCAGAGCAGCTTCTCCCGGGCCAGGAACACCATGCGGGAGCGCGTCTCCACGTGCACCCCTTCGGAAGCCCGCTCCAAGCCGGCATGACTAGAGGTGGGCAGCCTCCAGCGGGGCTGCCGGGGCCATGGAGGGGATGACCTGCGCTCGGAAGTGACCCAGGTCACCACCACGGAGCTGTAGCAGAGCGGTGGCCCGGGCCCTGCCGCTGGGTTTGTGCTCACACGGAGGGCGAGTGACTGGAAAGGCTTTTTCCATCCCAGAGAAGCAGGGACGAGGGGGTCAGGACTCACCGAGCGATGGAGAGGGCCAACAGGAGGCGCAACCCAGGCAGAGCTGCTCCCACCGCTGCCAGGGACAATGTGCCAGCCCCATAGACACAACAAGGGTCCAAGGCACGGCCCAAGCACTGGGACACCATGATTGAATGCCCATGAGTTTCTTCTCCTGCATGGCCCACGATGGCACCACAGCTCATGGCAAGAGGGGAAACGCTCCCATGGCCGAAGGGGACTGTGCCGGGGGTGATGCCACATAGCGAGGCCTCGCTCCATCCCCCTGGGTCCAAAAAGGAGCCAGAGACATGAGGAGAAAGTGATGCCACTTCAGAGACCCTTATCAAAGAGCTCCACATCCATAGGAAAACCATTCCTGGAGTTCTCTGCTTTGGGACTGTTCCCAGAGGACAACTTTGTGCTGTTAATGTCATTACTGTATTATTTAGAGACCTCCGACTGCAGCCAGGGCAGCCCTAGACACAGATGTGATGCTGGGAACATGGATAAGGGCAGGGCATAAAGCAGGGCACACCTTGGCTGATGCCAAGTTCCCCATGCCCAGCATCCATCGGGATGACAGGGAACTGCTCCTCACCCATCTGCCTCCATAGCTGTTAAGGCTGAGAAAGATCTCATGAAGGGAGCAAGCTGGGGGGATGTGGGGAGTGCTAAAGGAATGAGGAAGGACCAACAGGACTGCCCTGCCCGCTGGGTGAGGGATGGACAACAGCACTGCCCGGGTCCCCTTTAGCGGGGCAGGAAGGGACAGGATGTAGAAGATGGGGGAAAACAGCATCATCTTCACTCCATAATGCCCCAAGCAGGGGCAGAGGTCACGGAAGCACTGAGGGAGGACCCACAGCGCACAGGAGGCAGAGGTTTAGGGGGTTTATGCTCAGCACTTCTCTGGATGGAAGAGACGAGGTGGGATCTGCTCCAGGGCAGGAACTGGGGGAAAACCCATGAGAAGAGAGCTGAAGGTGTTCAGAAGGATGAGGCCCCCCTTCAGCTCTCCACTTCCACCTGGAGGCAAACCCCTCAGCAGCACGAAGCTGCATCCCAGCTGGATATCTCCTTTTAAATCCCTAATTCCTATGATTCTAATTCTCAATGTGACGGCCCCAGATCATTGATTTAACCCTCCTCAGTGTCCCCTGGGAATACCGACCCCAAACCAAGGCTGGGAAAGCAATACCTGCAACCACAGCAACAGAGGTGCCGAGAGACACTGGGGACCAGGGAGAGGTGAACCCCATCACCCATGGATAGGGCATCTCCCTCCCTGCTGCAGCTTGGAGGGTGCTCTGTGTGCCTGTGTGTATGTACCTGTGTATCTCTGTCTGTAGCTGTCTGAATTGAAGTGATGCCAGGTCAACCCCTGTGTGTGATAGAGCTTGGGATCTGCCAGGTCCCCAGCACGGCTGGCACCTCACTGAGTGCTTCAGCCAATATTTCCAGCTCCAGCCCTTGTGATCTTGGGCTTTCGCTGTCATTTCTGCCCAGGAACTGTGCTTCCTACAGCAAGAAATCAATAAAATCAGAGCTAGCAGAGCACCTTCCAGCTCTCCTTTGACCCTGGAGCACTGGGAATGAGCAGGGCTCATTCCAGGGTGGTGTTCTGGGGAGGGATGGGGAAGGATCCTCTCAGTGCATGGCTCGGATTGGGAAAACCCAGCTCCAGGACAGCCGGAGCCCCTCAAGCCGAGGTTATTTTGCAAGCCCCGGTATCCACGAGCCTTTGCACCACCCCGCTGGCACTGGAGGGGCGATGCAGTTGTATTTGCATGGCCCAGCAGCTCCAGCTGTGGCTCAGATGACATCTGCAATGAGGGGTTAGTGAGGATGCAGCAGGAGCGGTGCTGGAGCCGGTACCGCTGCTCCTCATTCACCACACTTGGCAGTTCAAGGTGTTTCTTCTGAACTAAGCTACACCCAGGGACCATCTTCACAGTCTAACACCCCCTTTGCTCTTACAGCAAGCGTTCTTTTCCTTCCTTTTCCAATGAATCCACCCGAACATCCCAGGCTCCATCCCTACACGTGTGATGGATTCGGAAGCTGTGTGCTCCTTTGTCTGCTCGGCAGGTTGAGACTGACTTTGTAAGTGCATTATTATGCACATGGAAATGAAGGGAGCTGGCTCTCCTGGTGAGAGCTCCCAGCAGCCGGGGCTGGATTCAGGCTCTCAGCACTGAGGAGCCACTCCTTGGCTTAGAGCTCTCCATGGAAAAGGGAAAACCCAACGGCAGGAATCATTTCTAGGCCTTTTCTTCCCTTCTTTCATAGGCCTAAATTCCGCCACATGGGACCGGAGGGACACGCAGAGCCAGGGGGTGGTTGGTGTCCCGAGGATCCTGCTCCTCAAGGGATGTCCTGAGAAGCTTTCCCTACTTTTGGCCTTTTGGAAGACACTGGCCCAGATTCCCAGCCTTAATGACAGGAATTTGGACAGGGCTTGGAGCAAGCTGCTCCAGTGGAAGGGGTCCCTGCCCGCGGCAGGGGTTGGAGCTGGAGGAGCTTTAAGGTCCCTTCCAACAAAGGACACTTGTACTGCTCTGCTGGAAAGGACACAAAAAGAATGTGTCTTGACCTTCCATCTGACACCTCCTGGAGGAGTCCAGAAACCTTCTTTCTTATTCTCTACCAAGGAGCAGCACTCTAGAAAGCAGGAAAGTCTACTAACAACTTCAGTTGTAGTTTTAAGTCAGTATTTGAGGGGAAAGAATGTGTTATATGAAGTTCATCAGGAGCATTTTGCTGTGCTGGAAGGTTTTAATAGCAAAGAGCTTTACTGGTAATGTAGCTGATGCCTGGTAGATGGTTTCTAGACAGCCAGATGGGTGGTAAATAGATCTGTAGGAAAGAGGAGCAGCAAAACTGCATTTGTTTAGTTATAAGAACAAACCAAGAGAAGTCATGTTAAGCAGACACATTGCAGGTGAGCTTGGCCAGTGGCTTACACTGAGACTATGTGAAGAAGGTGTCAAAGCACCTGGTGAGACACTTATAGATGGGGAAATAAAGCTGAGAGGACTGATGGATAACATGCAGCATGACAAAAGACCACTGCTGTGGGGGTGAGAAGAGCAGGTAAGAAGATACTGAAGGTGGTGGAAGGGGACACTGATTTGTGTACACTGGAGGACAAGGGAGATGGCTTTTCTAGTGGTGTTTTCAGTGAGTGCTCCATGCAGGTTGTAATGGTACAGCAGTCTAAGCAGAAAAGGGTCAAGAGGGTTAGAACTGGATGAGATTTAGGTCCAGTCCAACCCAACTCGTTCTATGATTCCTTTGCTGCAGCTGCATGTAATTCAACTCAAGGTTCTGCACAACACTTGAAATCTTTTATGTACCATGTCTACATAAGCACCTTTTTCCCCTGGTCCTGTTATGGATAATGTTTTACTTTCTGTCACAAGAGTACTTTGTTACCTGAATTTTTCAGAGCAGGGGATGCACAGCAGCCCTTTGCAAACAATTTGGGATATTCTGAGTGAACCTGTTCCAAAACAGTTGCCTCAGGTAAATTACCCTCTGAAACTACATTCTTCTTTCCATTGAAAATGAAGCCCAAACATGATGTCTAACTCTGAGACATCAGCATTCAGGAAGATTAATTCTGCCCTGCTATCTAAGGGAATACAGTTAGCAGCCATCAGCATCTTTACACACACTTTAAACAGTGTCATGTTAATAGTAACACTGTCTTTGACAATGTTAATAAATGTTGTGAGTGAATGTCCTGGCACTGAATGTACGGATGTCATGTCAGCTGTGCCATAACTTACCCACAGCATGATTCTCCTCTGTGACCAGCAATATAATGCATCCCTGAATCCTTTCTCAGCTGGATCTTGCCTTGACGTTGTGCTGAGCTGAAATACAGCCACAACATGAAAGAAAAGAGTTTAGTGCAGTGCCAGCTCTGCATTCCCCATGCAGCTCAAACATTTCAAAATGACTGGTGTTTAGTGAGGGTTCATAGACTTCTAAGCAGCCTAAAGGGCTTAAATCCTTAAAAGCCACTGGGAGTTTGAATGCAGCAAACATCTTCCATTTGGCAAAATATGTGTAAAGTTTACTGCAGGTTTTGGGGGAAAAGAAGTTTCTAAACCAACCAAGTAGTTAATAAAATGGTGTTTGAGATTTTGCAGCACTGCCAATAATTTTTCAGCCCTTATGAATGTAATGTGAGATAGTTCTCTGGGATGGAGATAGCCAGGACAGCCAAAAGTACTAAAGACAAAGTGTGGAAAAGGAAAAATAGATACCGAAAGCAACTCTGTGACTTTCAGGGCATTTTTTAGACCATTTTGTCCTCATGCATTTCACAGTTCTGGGGGGGAAGAAGACCCTGAATGAACTCATCCACCACTCCAGTCTCTTTGTTTTATCTCTATCTCATTCTTTGGGAATTCTGCAGGAGAAAGTGACAATGCCAGAAGGTGGTCCTGCTCCCACCCGAGTATTGAGTATCCAGAAGTTGTGTCTTGCCCAAAATTACTCTCTGTATTATTAAAGCTTCTGGCTCAAAATTGGCTGCACCTCAATTATCCACAAGCATAAATGCCTGTGTGTTATCTACATAGCCTTTATAATGTTCTCAACTGTGAAAAACCGTGTATAAAAGTAAGAAGACAGCACTATAAGCAGGAGAAGTCAGGGCACTGTAATGAAATTGAGATCTTTCAAGGCCGTGTTACAAAAATACTAAGGAAAAGTCCAACTCTGAAAGCAAAGTCGCATATAAATGGAATCATGACCTAATGTTTTATCTCCTCTGTCTGTGCTATCACTAAACTGGCTGCCAGAGGCAAGTTCTGTATTTAGCAGGATACAGGCTTTGATTACCATGTCTCCTAATAAATTGTTTTGTTTTCATTTTATCCCTGGAGGTGCTGAGCATGAAAAGATTTTCCTCAGAGCATGAGGAAGAGCATTCCAACATTCCCAACCTGGTTAGTGAAGGCAGCACCATTTCCACTGCTAGCAAGCATGTGCTGCCCATGGCAGGGGAGTTGGAACTAGATGATCTTAAGGTCCTTTCCAATCCTAACTATTCTGTGATTAACATCCCAGCTCTGCAAAGCTATTACTGCTGTTTCACTTGGAAGGCAGCATCTTAAATGTCTCTGTTGATGGCACTAGATGATCTCCAAGGTCCCTTCCAACCCAAACCATTCAATGGTTCTATGATTATTCATTTAAATGAGGCCATAGACAAGAGTATAAGCATTCAATTATATTAAATCACCACTTTTTAGGACACAGCACTCAGGGCAGGAGCAATTTGTTCAGCCCCAGGCAGCTACAGGGCTAACGCATACCAACATTGAACCTTCATTTTCCAGCTCTTTTCTGTGGATGAAAGACTTCACGTTTCAGAGCATGGTCTTTGCCCACTGTGACTGAAGAAGGGGTGGGTTACATTTTCACATTTGTCGTGGTTTAAGCCCAGTCGACAAGTCAAGCCATGTAATTTCTAATCCCCGCCCCCCCTGAAGGGATGGGGAGGAGAACTGAAAGAATGCAACTCCCACAGGTTGAGATAAGAACAGTTTAGTAACTAAGGTATAACACAAATCACTGCTGCTACCAACAGTAATAGTAATGCTAAAAGAAATAACAAGGAAAAAGAGAATACAATACCACCCACCTCAATAAACATCAGGCTCCTAGCACTGAATTCAGACTATCCCTCAAAAAGGCTCTCAGACCCAAGATGCAGTCTTTCCACATTAAAATGACAAGAATCTTCAGGTCTTTCCCTCTCTGACTCTGCCACATTACACAGACTTTAGCTGGTATGTCCCTAAAAGCCTTTTCCCAAGTTCTTGTACCTCTGTGAAAACAAACAAACAAACCTTTCAGGGGGCAATGAATCAAAAACGCAGCAAACTAAACAGCCAAGGGTCCACTCATCCCCACTCCTTAAATACTGTACATTCAAAGAATACAGAATTTCAAAGTAATATAATCTGAAATGTTCTATCAAGTTTGGGAAATCAATACTAAAAAGACAATAGAAAAGAAAGTTGTACTTCAGCTTGCATTAATTGTCAAAAGGGAAGTCAGGCAGAAGCACACGGTAATAAAAACAGACTAGTCTCAAGTTTATAGTCATGTAACCTTTAATATGTTTCAAAGGTCTTGTTACATGAGACATTTGACTCAATTTCAAGACAATGTTTCCTTTTTGTTTAAAAGTCCTTATTTCACAAATAATAACAAAAAAGTATTTGGAAGATAAAGAGCAAAGGACTCAGTTGTAAGCATATGTTTTTTGAAACTGGTGATAAAATCTCTAATTACACTAAACCCACTTAATTGTAAAGAAGATATGTATTAATTATCTCTCAGCTTCACTTATACGGTCCTCCTTATATGCTTATAGCAATAATTTTTTATTTGAAATAAATTATGCGCAAATGAATCTGCAAGTTGAAATGTGTTGATTCATAACTGTAGTGTTAACAACTTACTCTTTTGGAGCCTACACTGCTACTTTCTGGGAAATTCAAGAACTTTAGCAGCTGATTTGTTGGGATGTTTTCCTATTATTAACCAGATGATGATTTTAACAGTATTTAGAATCTAGGATTCCTTAGCCCACTCCATTCAAGGACAAACTAGACATAAAGTTAAATAGATTTTAGCTAAATTCAGACTGCATTACAGGGTATGGGCTGTTGGTTATTTTTTTTTCCCTTCTCTGTTGCCAGTATTAGAAACTCAAGAATTGCATGGCAAAGAAAGTCCATTAGGGCCCTAGATCGTTTTCTGAGGTACTGGTTCCTAGACAGTCAGCCCTAGCTAACAGTGTTGCATGGGGTGACTCTAGCCCATATGTTGGACTTTGCAGTTGCTTTAGCTGAACTTCATGAGGTCAACCTGTTTAGCTAGTCTGTGCAGGCTGCTCTGAAGAACACCCTGGTTCTACAGCATACTGACTGCTGCTTCCAGTTTAGTATTATCTGCACACTTGCTGAGATTGCATTCTGTTCCATCATACAGGTTATTAATTCAAATATTAACTACTTTGGTCCCCCTAGCATCCATTAATTACTGTCCCCAAGTTGGATTTTGCACCACAGAGCACAACTATTTGAGACTTACCACCCTCTTGTCCAGCCATTGCCTCAACAAATTTTGAGAATAAGATTGCATGAGACTGTCAATGGCCTTGCTAAAATAAAGGCATTCAATATGCACTGCCCTCACCTTATTCATAGTGCCAGTCCCCTTGTGATATAAAGCAATAATCGGCCCTTGGTAAACCCATGTTGGCTGCTCTCAATCACCTTCTTTCATGGGTTTAACAATGGC
>JAVHNF010053280.1:1007-11146 GCA_034783455.1 Micropsitta finschii
GCCTGTGTGCATAAAATGTTTCCAGACATCCAACTGCAAAATGTTTCACCAGAAGCCTAGTACCTTACTGCTTTAAGGTAACAAATCTTCCTCTCTAGTTTGCACGATCACTACCAGTCTCCTTGTCCAAAAGAAGCATGCTTAATTAACGAGAACCTTGTTGGAATATTTTCTAGGTTTAACTGTAATGGAACTGTTGTCTCCAGAGATTCTTAAGCCCTTCTATATTATGCAGTTTTCTTAAGGGAGAACTGGATACCACTTTTTGGCTTACTTAGATTCCTGCCCTCTGTGACATGACTCTCTATTCCCTTATATTCCTGCTGGTTACAGAACTGCAAACGTGGGTGTCTGATTCAAAAAACAATACCAAGAGACAGAGGCACTGTGATAGTGTTTAGTGTTACTAGCATGTTGGAATTCAAAGTTTTCCTCCTCTTTTCTGAACTGTATAACAATAATCCCAGGTTTTCAGCTTTGCAGAAAAGAAGACCAAGAACTGATGATGTGGACCTCTATAAAAAAAACCCCACAATAAACCCCAAAGAAAGAAAGCACATTCTCCTCTGCAGAAGCCACTGAGAGAGAGATTAAACATAAGATGTTCAGACCAAAGTTAATTTTTCATGTCACTGAATTCTTGTCAGTCCCTGGTAGTACATATAACATTTAGGACTTCCAAAAACTCCTGTGCAGAGAACCACCCAGAATGCTGCATGGTGCTCATTACTGTCTTAGGCTGACCTTCAAGCCCTCTTAGCTACTTTTCAAATTTCAATTTAGGTGATGGCAAATCAGATTACTCACCTTATTTAACAAGTGAAGCAGTGCTTCTCTCATACAGTCATGCCTCATGTAAAAGCTTATTATTGCCAGATTAGTGCCGTAACTATGTAAATAGAACAAGCACTCTTGATAGTAGCTGTTGTGCTGTATCTTCCCCTCACACATCATCTCCAGAGACAGACTTCTCGTTCTCAGTGTTGCTTCAAGTTCCCTCAATGTGGCAAAGTAATCATCATCCTGCCATTAAAGCACAGAATCAATGATAGTTAATGAGTAAAACTTTCTTTTCAGTTAGATCTTGTCACTTGGCCTTGAAGCATTCTGTTATTTTTGTATTTAAAATAGGTATTGCTTTAGAAGGGCGAAAAATCCAGTAAATGCTTTTTATAAACACTAGATTGGAACTCTGCTACCAATAGAGGTGCTGCGTGTTGCTGTACCTAGCATGGCTAGCTAGCCATGGGACAGACAGGAGGCTTATTTAAACACAATTCCACTGTCAACAGCTACTTCAATAAATAGTTCAACCAGGGTTTTTTATTCTTCTAAAATATATACTACTAAGAGGTCTTTCATGATTATGATTCTGCAATTACTTAGTACTAAAAGTAATTTTTGGTACCTAATTAGAACTTCCAGAACTAATTCCAAAGAACATAACAAACAGTGTTTAAGAACAGTTGGAAAGCATTTGTAATTTCTCCCCTGAATTCCTGCAAAGCTGTCAGAATTTCAGTACAAAAATGGCATCACCACAGTATCACAACATATTGTTGGAATTGAGTTTATTTTCCTCAAGGCTGTAGTAATAACACATCAACCAGTGCTTCTTTCCCCTCCACCAAGCATGGTCTGGTTCTAGCCACCAATTCACTGTGCTGAAACAGCTAAAAAAATTATCAACAATATTCAGTTTGCAATCTGCAGTCATGACAAAAGGACAAAAACATAACACACCTGATAGGCATTGTTTTAAGATGTGTATTAAACATCATCACTTAGCTTCGGTGTATCTCTTCAGAGCAGATAGAACAGAAAGACTCTTACCGCAATGAGTATGGGCTTCACTGTGGACTCCAGGTACTGTATCACATCCTGGACCAGCCTTGAACCATGGTTCAGCTGGTTTAGATCCATGGGTGGTTTTAAACATCGGTTAAACATCTCTCTGGCTGAACTTAAATTTCCAGCTTTAAGGCAAGCCATGCCCCAGGCATGCCATGCTCCACCTGGATCCAACCCAGATTTTGTAGAAACCTAAATTAAAAGTTGTTCGTTATTATTGCAAAACAGTACCAGTACAGACAACAGGAAAACTGGCTTATCACACAGTCTGTGATTGTAACCTTTAAATCCCTAGAGCACGTCCCATTAAAACCCAAACAAAATGCAAAAAAACCTGTGCTGATTATTTCTGTATTACTGGCACAGAATGCCAACTACCAAAACACCTGTGATCTCCAAATGTAGAAGTACTTTTTATTGCACAAATTGAAGCAATGATTTATATAGGAAATTTCAGTTCAGCATTTTTAAAACTCAGGACATTTTCACATCTGCTTTTCTAAAGCAGATTTTTACAGAGCAGACTTCATCAGGTTTGTAGTTTAAGAAGAAAAAACAACAGAAGATACTTCACGAACTGCCAGCAAATTTTTTATTTCAGGTAACTCTGCTCATCAGATTTATTCCTGATTTTCTTTAGTGGACCAGCTGCCTTTAAGCATGAACTGCTTGTATTCAAATAGATCATCTTTTCCTACTGTTTATTACCCCTTATAAATCCTAAGCCAGTTTGCAGTATCATAATTTGTGTTTAACAAACTGCAAAGCAATAAAACAGAGGCTTACAAAATCCTAGGAGCAGGAGAGGAAAACAGAAGATGACAGGAACACAAGATGAACTTCAACAGACCGATTTGCTACCATCGCTGATTTCAAAGTAACGCTTGGGCAAGGCGCCTTACTATTGCCTCAGCCCTTCTACTGGATGCAAGATTCCTCTATTTAATGACTTCCTTGCAGTTACTCCATTTCAGTTTCAATTGGCCTGGGAAACAAGGTCCCTACCCTTCCTTTCAACAGCCTACTCCACAGCAGAAGACTTCCTTCTCAATATTTTTTTTCCAGTGCTCATAAAATAATTTCTTCCTTGTTTAAATACTTAATCCCATTTTGCAACTCTTTAGATATTGTAAATTTCACACATCACATCCATCTGAACTCAAGAGGGAGAAAAATGAAAGCCACTACAGAAGCATTATTAGCACTGACATCCCCACACTGTCATTACCTCTATAGCTAGTTGATAGTACTCTGCTTCCAGAAGCTGATTTCTTAATCTTGTTACTGCTGCAGGGAGGAGAATCTGATCCAAAGATGGTATTGGGTGGTAGGCAGCAGCAACCAAAATATTCAACACATCCACTTTGCTGATGTAGCTAGGAGAAAACAAAGAGATTAAGCAAATACACACGCTGTCACTATTATCATACACTTAAAGAACTTTATGTCAAAGACAACTCTTAAAGCAGCGGTTCCTAGTCACCAGTATAGCAGGTTTCTCTATCCATCACACTATCCTATTTAGACTATTTTTTACCTTTTTTTTTTTTTTTGTTATTGCCATATTGAGTGTACCCTCAGCAAGTTTGCCGATGACACCAAGCTGTGTTGTTCAACCTTATGAAGTTTAACCATGACAAGTGCAAGGTCCTACACCTGGGTAGGAGCAATCCCAGGCACAGCTCCAGGTTGGGCAAAGAAGAGATTCAGAGCAGCCCTGCAGAGAAGGACTTGGGGGTGCTGGTCGATGAGAAAATGAACATGAGCCAGCTTCAGTGTGTGTTCGTAGCCCAGAAAGCCAACCGCATCCTGGGCTACATCCAAAGGAGCGTGACCAGCAGGTCGAAGGAGGTGATCCTGCCCCTTTACTCTTTACTCTCTGAGGTCTCAAGTGAGAGACCTCACTTGGAGTATTGTGTGCAGGTCTGGTGTCCTCAACATAAAAAGGACATGGAACTGTTTCGAACAAGTCCAGAGGAGGGCCACGAGGATGATCAGGGGACTGGAGCACCTCCCGTATGAAGAAAGACTGAGAAAGTTTGGGCTGTTCAGCCTGGAGAAGAGAAGACTGCGTGGAGACATCATAGCAGCCCTCTAGTATGTGAAAGGGGCCTACAAGGATGCTGGAGAGGGACTCTTTATTAGGGACTGTAGTGACAGGACAAGGGGTAACGGGTTCAAACTGAAACAGAGGAAGTTTAGACTGGATATAAGGAGGAAGTTATTTACTGTAAGGTGGTGAGGCACTGAATAGGCTGCCCGAGGAAGTTGTAAATGCTCCATTCCTGGCAGTATTCAAGGCCTGTTTGGACACAGCCTTGGGTGGGATGGTTTAGTGTGAGGTGTCCCTGCCCATGGCGGGGGGGTTGGAACTAGATGATCTTAAGCTCCTTTCCAACCCTAACTATTCTGTGATTCTAAGTGTGTTTAATTGTATCATATTGGTTTCCTGTAGTAAAGTGTTTCAAGATCTGAAGTGTTTCTGTTGGCAAAGAGAAAATATTCAAACAGTTAATTCTCTCTTTCTTTATAAGCAAATATTCCCATTTGGCCTTATCTTTGCTTCTGTTTAATTCTGTTTCTGCATGGGTGGTTGCGTTTTAGCTCTTCTGCACCTTTGCTGTTCTGGTATTTGAAAATAGTATATATGGAGAGCTAAACTAATTCCAAAATGGAAGATTTCTGAAGAAGAGTTGTTTTAATGCCAGTTCCCTTTGAATTGATGATAAATTTTTAGAAAGCTTGGAAAAAATGGGTAGTTGAATTGTTGTTACAGTATGTAACAGCACTGCATGCTGGCTTTTCCAAAGCCATTGAGATATATGAGACTTCCAGGTGAATTTGTCTGTATCTGGACTGTAAGCTGCTGAAATGCAAACTTTGTTTTTATACTTTGCCCTTAAAAAGTGTTTTTAATGCCAGTGCTACATAAACAATAATTGAATTATCTTTGCAAGTTGTTTGAAACCAGAATAAGAAAAACTTTTTGCTTCCAAAACTTAGAGAACTGGTGTAATTTTGAAGTTTTCTAAAAAGAGAAATATACCACACTGAAACATGTGTTTAATAAGGAGCTAACCTTATCAGAAGAAAGCATTTTAGAACTAAGTTACCAGAAATTTACTAGCCATATTTATGCCAGATGTGGTTCAAGCAGTTTCAAGTGGTGAGAATTCCCTGGAAAGTATGGGTCCTTTTCTGTTGAGCTGCTGCTATTTCTTGTAAAATGTCTTGTCGCTCAAGTTTCAAGTATATTTGTGTTTGTATGTGAACTTAAATACTTCCCAACTGCTAAAGGATCTTTATACATAATCAAACTGAACTCCTGCAAAAGGCTGAGAATTACCTCATAATGTAATTCTCCTTTCTATCTCAGTTTCTGTCTCCCAATCCATATGAGTAGCTTTGGTGCTTTTTTTCATGAAGTCTGTATATTTCTTTAGAGAGCAGCATGAAAGTTAAAATGGCTTGAGACTGCTTAGAAGATGCAGAGTAGTGCTTCTAAACCTGCAGAATTTTATTAAGGTAATTCACCAACTTCTTGGAAGAAAGTGAGTCCTCCTGTGAACTCAATAGGATGAAAAGATAGTAGTGTGTTATGCTAAGCATACCGTGAATGTAACCACAGAAGCATAAATATTTAGAATAATATAGATATTTGAGAAGTCGACTTTTTTGTTCTGTATGAATTGAAGAAACATTGACTAGCCTGAACTTTGAGTCATGGAAAACAGTAGTTGTTTCCTAAATCAGGAAAATTACTTCCAAAACTAACTTCCTTCTTCTAGTAAAGAAAAATTCTTCTCTTCAAGATGTTTCACTCCCCCTGAACTAAAATTCAGTTAGTTTTTGTCCTAATTAAATGATGAAATGAGCAGCGTTAGAAAATTTTGCTTGTGCTGGCTATATGAGAACTTCTGTTTTCTTTTGGTGCAAAGAATTAATCTAACTTTGTTCAGTGTGCTTCATCGTTTTGAGTAACAAACAGCCTGTGAAACAAAATATTTCATGTTAGGATTTCCTCCCATGTTATACTTAGCAGCATTTCCATGTCTAGAAGTGAGTGTAGCTTGGTTTTAATTAAATATTCTAGTTTTACCATTTGTTTTCTTACAAAAATCTGCTTAAAAACAAGTGTCAGAACTTTACATATATGTTAACACTGCTGTTTGTAAAGTGTGGTTTGGAATTAATTTTAATTTGAGGTGTTGTTTAATTGGGAAAACAAAATGCTGAAAGGGGACTTACAGACCAGAGTTCTCTCTTTGCTCTCGCTAAAACTTCATAAACCCATTTTTTGTTGGCAGCTTGTTTATGTTTCAATTATCCCTCTGCTCCAAAGTACTAAGTGAAAAATAATTTTGATAAAAGGGTTTTAATTCAACTGCTAAGTGTTGTTACAATGGTAAAGTTGGATGGTTTTGTCTTCTCGTGTGGCTGTTAAAAATTATTCTCGGAAGGCACAACTTGGTTGTAATTTAAAATGACTGGTTGAAATGTAATAACTATCTTTCAGTACTGCTGCCATCTGTGTACTTTTTTTATATGTGTCTGGAGAATATATGTTTTTGCAGTTTATGGCCCAACACAGTGTTCCTTTTGGACTGTCTGTGCTCATAAAATGTTTAATACTGCTGAGGAAAAGGAATGAGAAATGGTAGAGCAATGTTTCCCATTTTCTTGTGGTGGCAAAGTATAGAAAAGGAGGTAGTTTAAAGTTACACGATATTGGAATTCAGTTTTCTTTTTCTTTTCAAGTATTCCCTCCATTGCTTTTTCCATTTTACAGTGCAAGTGACTTTGCCAAAACCCATCATTCTGCACAACTGCACATACAAAATTATGTGGAAGGAAGGCACCATTATTAATGCATAGGACAGAAAGTTGAGACGAATGAGACTTTATTACCAGATTTCGTTTTGATCTGTTGTATGATTGTGCACAATGCTTGCTATAAAGGAGGGCAGACACTTTCCCCAATACCTGCCTTGGCTTGAATTTCTGAAAGACTTTATCCAAAACAAATGAGCAGTTTCTTGTGTTTTCTAACCCCTCATTCCAGTTACACTTCTTTGGGTTCCCTTCAGCTGGTTCACATCACCTTAAAAGTGAGGTGCCCAAAACTGGACAGTATTCCAGATGAATCTCTACCAGTCTTTAGGTATGGAGAAGGATTTCTTCTCATGCGTTACAGGACATCCTTTTGTTTATGCATCATAATACACTGTTTGCTTTGCAATAGCCTGATGGCATTTACATGCCGTTCACTAGGACCCTGGATCTACATTTGCTGACATAGTTACTTAGCTAGTTGCTCCTCCTTCTAATGTGTTATTTTTCCTGACTTGTCAAGGCAGTTTTGAATTCTAATGTTATATTCTAGTGTACTTGCAGGCTCCTCTCTGTTTTTCTGTTTTTGCAAGGAAAACGGTCATTCTTTCTGTTACAGATTCTTTGCATAACTATTGGGTAGAACCAGACTTCAAGCAGGCTATACCATTTTGTTTAGTAAGAGACCTTTAAACACTGGTAACTGCTGTGTGTCATTTTCCAATAAGCTTCGCATCTAACTTGTAATAAAATCGTCTATGTTGCACTTTCCTACTTTAAGTAACATATAAGATATTCTGCTGCTAAAATAAAAATACGGTATTTGGTTTTCTTTTTTCTTCCCCTGTTGTTACCATGAACAAGCTGTAGGAAACAACAGTAATTGTACTGAAGGGCTTTTATGGCATTTATTGGGAATCCAGAGTTTGGCAAGGTGTACTGTTTTGACTGTGTGAAAAATTGCCTGAATCTTTAGGCCAATAATCTATTTGTGGCTCTGCAGAAAAGAATTTGTTTTGAATATTCAGTCCTTTTTCACATGTTTTCTTGTGCTTCCTTGTCCCTTTGATTTTATTTAAACTGTAGGTTCTCTAGAAATATATCTGCATTTGCATATTGTGTAACTGGAAGTGTTTCTAGACTCTAGACAGGTTAGAAATACAAAGAGGAATTGACCCAGAATACAAGTTGTTTGAAAAATCTTACTCATGTGCTCAGCATAGGCTATTTAGTGGTTTGATTTCCATGTTCTCTATAGTTTGTTTGCTTTATGGTTATTTGACCCCAGGGCTTCTGGGAATAAGGAGGACTTGCTCTGCAATTGTTACTTCTAAATAATATTGTACCAGCCCCCTGAGGCATAAAGGGATGGAAATGAAAGGAAATTAAGATTGGGTAATGCATGTGTCTGCTACCGTACAAATGTGCTCAGAGATCAAAAGTAAACTTTGCTTGGAATCTGGTAGTAGATAATTGTATTGCTTCCCTCTTTGTGTCTACAGGACTGCTTTGTGGGAATATTACATTTGTGTGGAACCAGGTGTACTGCTGGGGCTGCTTTTTCTTGAAGTATACTATGGAAGCTTCCTGATGCAGTCTGCTTGTTGCTGTTAACTAGAGAACCTGCTTTTTTTTCAGTCTGCAAAATTTCCTCTCCTTCCAGACACGTTTGGATGGTAATAACAAACCATTGCAGCTAGATGTTTGATCCTGTGCTGCCTTGAAATAGGAGTATCTAGGCTTACAGGACAGGCTTTTCAGTCCACTTTTACTGTTAAGTCTTGTGTGCATTAGAAGAGTTGAGGGGTTTACTGTGGTTTCCCTCCTCTGTTTTGCTTGGAACTGGAATCTGTGAGCTATAATGTGGGGTCTCCTGAACAACTTCATCATGATTTTTCTACAAGAAGATTCCATCTTCTTTATTGAAAACATGTATGTTTTGTATCATTGGTCATTGAAGTTGAAGCTATCTATGTTGATTTATTCAGCCTAAATTTTGTATTTAAAGAAGGAAACTCATCATTTTAACAGCAGGCATTTTAATTTATTTGGCAGAAGTTCAGTATGATCAAACTGAGGGAGAAAGACTCATTCTGAATATGGATTCCAATGAGAATCTACATGATTTTGGTAACCTCATCAAAACTGTCATGTTGTGTCACACTAAAATGCATATCTCATTTGAGAATATAGTACTTCTGTTGTAATATTCTGGGTAAACAAAATTAGAGGGTTTTTATTAAATAGCCTGAGCAGTCATCTGCAGAAATTTAATTAGACAGGAATGAATGAGATGCTGTTTGTTGTTGGTAAGTCTCCACCTGAATATCCATCAGACAGTAGTGTCTCTCCCTCCCAGTACTCTGTTAACATTTTTGCTACTCTGACTTGGATGAGCTGCATAGCCCACCTCAGAATACAAAGAATTTTATTTGTCTTTAGATTCCAGTATTTTCTATACTTTGCTTTTGCATTTATCATCTCTCATACTTTTGATCTGGGGTAGAGAGTGTGTTGCTTTTCAGTGATATCTGAAGTCTTGACTGGATTCTTCGCAGGCTGCAGTGTTATATTTTTCATGACGTTGGTTAGCAAAATCTCTTCTACTACATGAGCTAAATACTGCTTTTTTCATGCAACTGAAATGCTTATTTCTTGTAGGATAAAATTGCTTTAAAAATGCTTACTGCTTAGGTGCTTTTTGTAACTTCATAAAGGTTCCCCCTAGGGAAAAGAACAGCCTGCTTAAGGAGGCAGGCACATACCAGTGCTCTGTGTACATTTCTTCTCAGAATATTCGTTTAAGCAAACTGGCTTCAGATGTTGGCAGTCTGTAAGATACCTAACTGGAGTTAATTTGCCTGTGAAGCCTATGAAGAATTCTAGCAAACTACAATTCGATAATTGAAAGTTTGGTGTAGGGCTGTGTGTCTTTATCAGAGAAATGTGCATGACCCAATGTATGTTAAGTCTTTTTTTGTCTTTCAGCAGTCATGAGAGAAGATGCTACAAAAATTAAGTTAGGTAGGAAACACTAGGATGACTTTTTTAATTCAGACCCTTGCCATGTAATTTTTGCTGATTTTTCTTAGACAGTGTCTTACTCTGACAAAGCTCAGGTCTGCCCAGGAAGGTTTAGAATGACATTCTTAGGGAACTGATCCCTTATGTCTTTAGCAAATTCTCTCAATTCTCTAGGAACAGTACATGAGCTTGCTGCTCACCTTTTTAGTGGCATGTCCTTTTGGATACAATTTTCTAGCTAGATAGTGAAGAGCTTGTTTGGAAGAGGAGTTGACTGATAAAGCGTTCAGGGTCTACTTATATCAAAAATTGTGGAGAAAATTATTAACCTGAAAAATTTCCTGAATATACACCATTATAACATTTCCTGGGGGGTATATACAACCAGCTGGCTAAGGCTGGCATGTGCTGGGCTTGTATAACTTCCTCTGGTT
>JAVHNF010053280.1:11246-21797 GCA_034783455.1 Micropsitta finschii
AATCAGAAAAAGATAAACCCTGTAAGTAGTGCTTAGAAGCTTCAGTTCATGGTAAGAATACAAATAAAAAGTTGTAAATATTTTTTTACCCATTTAAAAAAAGTGAGCTAGAACAAGCCCATAGAAAGGTGATTGATGGAGTATGGTGGTATTATAAGCAATATTCTGGAAATGTCTCAACAGAGAGCCTATAAATTTGAGTTCACACATCCCTGGCTTTCACAGATCACAGTTCCACAGAGCAATGTCTTCTATATGACCTTCCTCTGTCATGCTTGCTGCATGCCTTGTCTCTGTCTTAATGCAGACACTTGTACCAGAGATTTTAGCAAATCGAGAGGGAGGGGCAAACAAGACTCAGGCAAAAGGTTACCCCAAACCTTCAAATGAGCTGTCTGGCTAGAATCCAGTTGGTAGTCAAGAAATTAAATATGCTTTCAAACTCAGCGGATCACATTACGAAGAGAAGAATGGAAGAACTCTTACTACTAATGCTGGAGAGAAAGGGAGAGTGGTATTTTTGCCTTCCCTTGTGCCTACATAGTGTAGATACACTTTGGGTCAGCCTGTGAAGCTCAGCAGGTTAAAAGAAAAATAGGATGTGATGGCTCAGAATTGATTTGACTTGCCAAGTTAGTTAAGGGGGAAAAGTCCTTTGGGAAGAGCTTAGTCATTAGGAAAAACTTTAAAAATATTTTCATTTTCTATGGTACGTGACCACAGTGTTCAAAACCTCTAAGAATAAGTTATAATAGTGTCCTGGGTTTAGAAGTAGCAGTCATTTTTTCTTCTTCTTAGTAGCTGGTGCAGCACTATGCTTTTGACTTTCGGCCTGGGGATGGTACTGATAACACCGATGTTTATAGTTACTGGTCAGAATGTTTAGACTGACAAAGGACTTTCTGAGCCTCATGCTCTGCCAGGGAGGAGGGGAAGCACGGAGGAAACAGAGACAGGGCACCTGACCCGAACTAGCCAAAGAGGTATTCCATACCACAGCACGTCATGCCCGGGGAGGTAACTGGGAGTAACCCGGAAGGGCTAGTTTGCTGCTGAGTGGGGGCAAGGTATCGGTATCAGTCGGCGGGTAGTATTATATTCTCTTTCCTTGTTATTTCCTTTATCATTATTATTGGTAGCAGTAGTGATTTGTGTTATACCTTAGTTACTAAACTGTTCTTATCTCAACCCACGGGAGTTGCATTCTTTCAGTTCTCTTTCCCATCCCTCCAGAAGCGGGGCAGGGAAGAAAGGGAGAGGGGGAAGTAGACTGCATGGTTCTAATTTACGGCCTAGGCTTAAACCACAACACCATCTTTCTTAAAGGCCCCATTTAAGTACTGAAAAGAGAAGGTCTCACTGGAGTCTTCTCTTCTCCAGGCTGAAAGAGATATGAATAGCTAGTTCCAATTTCAAACCATACTGCAAAGATATTGGATTAATTTCCCACTCCAGATGACATCAGTTACAATTTCATGAGGTAGATCCTTTTGGATGGTACTTTGATCCCTGATAATTAGTAATAATGATAAATATATAGTACTTAGACATTGGATGTTCATTTCACAGGAATCACAGCACCTAATTTTGCATGCCACAAAGGTGCTTCAGGTTGAGCTCACTTGCTCCTTCCTCCTTCTCTTGTTATGCACTACTGCAGCCCTTGGGAGTTATTGCAGAACCAACTCATCCTTGATCCTTCCAAAGTCATGCCAATAAACAAGTACCCCAGAAGCACCTCCTTCAGTTGCTGCTTTTAACAAGGCGGGAAGCCTCTCCTCTTCCCTCAGAGCAACTCACCATGTCATACCAAGGCTGACCTACGTTTTGTCTCATCTGGGATGACTGATGTTTTAAATATTTGTAAACCACCAATCATACCGAGTCATCTGCTGTCAGACTTCTTTTTTTCAGTGAAACTGTGCAGCAATTACTTACTCTTTTTCTGGGTGCAATGCACCTAGAGGGTCTGGGCTTCAGCTATGAACACAAAGGCAGGTCTGCAGAAGTTGGTGGAGCTCTTCCGGTTGACCCCTACTTGATGATGCCATCCCCTGTGTCTCCACAAGCATCTTTGCTGGTGGAAAATTTGTTGGAGTTTGTTTTAATCTTTGGATTTGTTTGGAAAGACTTGGTAATGACTGTTAGAAGACCAGACTGTGAATAGGGCAGCTAACAGAAATACTTGCCTACCGAACTTTTTCTTTAATCAATCATTAGGTTTTTAAAATGAACCATCATCAAGTCTCAGAAAGACACACAAGTCCCACACTAAGTTGTGGGCTGTGATTCCTTGTGTTTGCTAAAGTAGTTTCTTCCTAGGATGCCTCAAGGCTTTTCTAACGGATAAGCTCATTTTTACACGCTGTTGTAAAGCTGTTACTGTGCATCAGCACTGCTGTTTAACTTCCTGCCTGATCAAGAAAGGTATTTTGCTTTGGGCAGTGCCAGTGAACTTCAGAAAGTAAACAAAAAGGTAAACCAAGTACCAAACTATGTGCTGAGGTGGGAAAAAGAAAGGATCTAAATGTCACAGTATTGATATTTGGGGGCACAACCTGTGTATAAATGAGTATAAATTAATAATTACAAATTCCAGAATATTTCTTTCTTCTTCTAGGACTCTTGAGGATACCATCACAATTTTGATAGAACACACATTTATTACAGTAGCCATATTCCTGACATACACAGGACTTGTTTCTTCCCACAGAGTCAAGTTCTCAGGTACATTTTCTTGTCTCCTCTTGGGCTTTGCCACCAGTGAATGGAGGAGGTGTGACTGACTGCAAGCACCCACACACAGGCGTGTGGTGCTCATCTATCAATCACCAATCCTTTGTTGGCAGAGACACAGTGGCTCATAGGTGGCTGTGGAGATGGCTCAGGCTGTTGCATGTATCCAACACAGCGGGATTTTCCCTGGAGAAGTTCACACTGGTACAACCACTCAATGTTGTCCTTTGCAGATTAGTCAGTCTTGCTGTGTCTGGGGATTCTGTGTCCCCCTCAGCCCTCCAGCATAGCCATTCACAAACTTTTATACACCAGTACTTCTACCAAGGCCCATGACCAGTGGTCTCAGCTGTATCTCGTTTCTGTCCTCTTAAGACATGTCTAGAGACAGCTTCTGAAATAGTCCCTTGTCAGAAACCTTCCTTACACTGGATAAGATCCGAATATCACATGATGGTATAATTATTTTTGATTGTCTATGAACGCTGCTGGTTTTAATCATAGAATCATAGCATAGTTTGGATTATTAGCATGGCCCCCATTGTTATTTATGAATTGAATGCCAGGTTGCTGAGACCAAATCTGATACCACAGTGAAAACCCCCAGCTCTTACCAAACCCTGCAGGACCTGAGGAAATTGAGGAAATTAAGGATCAGGTTGTTTGTTATCGTTCTTGCTGAGCAGGTTATCTTCTGTAGTTTGCAAATCCCTGAATCCCATCTTAGCTATGGAGTAGACACAGCAGCATCAAATGAAAGATTGACAGCAGTGATTCATACTGAAGTGTTTCCTGCTGGGGTGGATTGTAAGCATTGAAAAAAGGCAGGTGGCCTCTTCAAAAAAAAAAAAAACAACTTCTTTTTTTTTTTTTTTTTCCCAATTCTGATATTTCCTCCCTGTGGAGGTGTCCTGGGTTCAGCAGTAGCAGTCATTTTTTCTTCTTCTTAGTAGCTGGTGCAGCACTATGTTTTTGACTTTCGGCCTGGGAACAGAGCGTATGCACAGAACTTAGTATGCTGTGTATTAAAACAGATATGCTTTACTCTGCTTCATGATGCCACTAAAATGGAGCACATAGATGCTGCTGAATAATTTGTGAAGCCTGCTCCTGGTTGTCATATTTTCAAGGAGCAGATTGGTGATAGAGATTGTTATAGGCTAGAGATACTGGTTTTGGGGCTAGCAGCAATTCTTACTGCTGTGCTTCCATTTTCAGTTGGCTTAAGGGAGACACAGAAGAGAGGAGCTAGTAGACTGGTGAAGCTGCTGCCCATTCTGCCACCAGATGAAGGAGGAATAAATGATCTGTGCAAATCACAAGTGGCACATGGGTAGCAGGTTAATTGAGGCTGCATTACAGAAAATTTTATTAGTCTAAATTCAAGAAGTATTCAACCAGTGTCAGAGGTTAAACAGCAACCAGAAGACAGTACATGGTTGCTTCCTTCCTACTTGTCTTGTATTTAATTTCAGTAAAAAGTTTGCAACTGGTTCATGCTTGCTGATGCAAGGGTATAAAATAGCTCAAAAGTAACCTAGGAAAAAGAATATAGTGAACATTTGTTGTGCAGCTGAACAGATACTAATGTAGATAGAAAGGAGAGGCAGGTATGTGGTTTTCGGCAGCAGCACAGATTTTGAAAGTAAAACTGCATCTTCAGTAAAAGTGAGTATGGGTAAAAATGCTAACCATGTTATTACTCAGAACAAGCAAAGAAAGTGAGTGTTAGGTGTTTGGAACATACTTTAAACTTTTAACAGCTCTAGGAAGGATTCTGTTAGATACCATTATTACAACTCTTTGCACGTTGACTGAAGGTGAGCAAATGCTTGACTGAATACGGCTAATCCTTACATTGCTGAGGGCTTTTGTGCATCCTTAGGTCAGTGTCCTGGTTTTAGTCTACACGCTCTGGTTTTAAAATGCATCATAATGTGCCGTATTTGGAGTTGTAGTGTATCCATGCATAATGAATTATAGCTGGGGTTAGAAACTATGCTGAATAGTAGATTTTCAAACCACAGTATTTCTTCCTATGCTAAAATTCAGAATGAAATGTATAACAATCCATAAAATAGCTGGTACAGTTCATAACATGCTTGCATTCCTTCATTATTAATAGTTTCATATCCATCTGTCAGCATGCTATGGTTAAACCATTAGCCAAGTTTTTGCAGCTGCTGCTTTACAAGTCTGTAGAATGTAGTTATCTCCAGCTCCTGTTTTTTGTCTATTAGTAAGAGGAAATTTTACAGAGAGCTTAATAAATTGTCCAAGCCTCTAAGTTCAGTTCTAGGTGAACGTCTACGATCTTTATTTAACTTACTTGGACTGTAGTACTTTTGCTGTTACTTCTTTTGTTCAGACTACATTGGTTGCAGCAGTTTCAAGTAATAGTGGTTTGTTTAATCTTATTAGAAGTTCTGCACATAGTTGTAATAATGTGTTTTCATAGTTCTATTTTTAAGAAAACTTTGTGCAAATCATAGTTGGTGAATTAATCTGAAGAGGGGGCCCTTAAAGAGGTCTGTTTTGAGATGAATGGGTCTATATATAGCATGTGTTTTGCTTCTTTGTTTTGCTTTGACTCCCTCCATTAAGATGTGGATAAAGAGGAATATTGTTTGCGGAAAAGATAGCTATCAGTGTAGAAAGTAGTATGTATGTAGACTGCCAAATTACTTTGTACATGATATTGAACAGTTACTGGAAAGTAAGAGGTAAGATTATTGCTTAATCAAAATAGTTTTATACTAGTTACTTGGAGACACAAAGTGTCTAGAAGTATTTGTGTGGTCCAGTACCTCTCTGTGTGTGTGTGCTTTTTTAAATTCCAATACTGTAAAATTCCAAAGGTCACAATTTCTAAATCATGATAGATGCCTGCTTTTCTCTCATTTTTGGTGTCAGATAAAATATGTTAACATAAATATGAAATTTCTAAATGATACAGTAATATTTGTGTATATTTACAAAGTTTTGCCTCCTAGAATAACATAATTTATGCTGGTAGGATGCAATGAAATACTTGTCATATTACAAAACCCAGTACCAGGGAATAAATTACACTTTGCATACTTCTATGCTCCACATTTGTTCAGTCCAGTCATTCACCTCTGGCTGGGCCACTAATATGTCAAACCTCTCACCAGTTTAATACAGTGGCTGCTGAAATACCTACCAACAAGTTATGTTTCCATTCATTTCCAGAACCTTAAAGCTGTTATTTTTATGCCAAGAGCCAACTGTTACCAGACATTATAGAGTGGTAGTAGACTGGTCTGTTTCTAGGCTTGTATTTCAGTTGCCTTAATGTCTTGTTTGCTTGTTTTTTCCAGCTGTTGGAGTGTTCCTCAATGGGGTTAGATTGAAAGAATATCTGTCTTTTATTTGATTATTTTAATACTTTTACTTCTCAATTTGGTCTTAAATAGTGGAATTTTTAGTATTGTTTGAAGCTGGCTTTGCAATTCCTTCTGAAGAAATAATTTACTAGCAGTAGTAGTGATGTGTTTCTCCTCTCAAAGACAATTTGTGCAGCCTTTGCTGTTTCTTCTTAGTCACAGCAGTTGAGTTCTTTTTCTGAATGCTAGAGGTAAGGTTTGCATACTGATGAATGTCTCATGAACTGCTGGTACAATGACCTGGCTGCTGCTTTTTTCATAGAGCCTCCCAGATGTAAGGAGATACTAAACAGAGGAGATCTGTGAATAGCCGAGAAATGAGAGCTTGTATAGCAGTACCATTTACACAACTCCATTTGTTACAGGAGTACAGTAAACTACTGTATCTCTGTATTTCACTGATTTGTTTGGAATTAATGTTGCAGCCTAAATGCTAGGTGCTGCTTAAAAATACAAACCCGCCCCTAGTACAGTTGTAGAGCCTTCTGGAGTTTTGAGTAGAAAACATAAGAATTTGTAGCCAGGCCCAAAGCACATGCATATCATGCAGACACTGTAATTGATTGTATAAACTGTGGCTTCAGTATTTATACAAGTTTAGGTTTTTGTAACTGTAATGTTCCTCAGATGCTGAGAATGTCCAAAGAAACGCTAGGTAGTTAAAAGCACGTTACCTCAGTTCATCTGAAGGATAGACAACATTGACTACTTTCTAGTAGTTGAATACCTTACACTTAATAATCTGTTGTTTAAGAAATCATGTAAGTCATTGGCATTTTTTTAGGCAAGATACAGTTTAGATTTGTTCCACCATTTTTGCTGCATGTGTTGAGAAAAACTTCAGGAAAATAAAATTTCTGTGGTACCAGACAAAGGTGCTTGGTTCATGGTGCTGTGGTATCAGTGATAAACTATATGTAGGTTGCATTCCTGAGCTTTAGAAATACACAAACTCAATTATTGCCACATGCTTCTGTCAGAAACTATAAATGGAATAACAGGGTTCTTTTTTTTTTTTTTATCAATGCTGAGGATTTTCAATAATCCATGTACCAACACAGTTTATGACCTCAGAATCTTTTAATTACTTCATCTTTTTTTCTCAGCTTCAGTAAGTCTCTTTCCTAGTTCAGAGTTGTAACTGATGAGGTAAGGATTAAGCAAAGAAAGATTGATAGGAGTGCTGTGAAAGTTTTTTATTAGCTCAGTTGATACAGTCAAGAGAAGGGAGAGCTTTTCACTGGAAACCTGAGGAGGGACTTGGGAAAACCGTTTGCCTATCAGTTGATCTAGTAAAGAAGAATATTTCTGCCTGTAAATGTTCCCTCATCTAGTTTAGATTCTGTAGAGATACTGATGAGGAAAAAACCTCAGACAGATGTGTTCATCAGACTTAGTCACAAATATAAAATATTAGTCTAAAGGGGAAATTTCACTGGTAACTTTTGACAGTGTTGTGGACTTTTATATATGTGTAAATATATGTATTTATATGCACATAAATATATACCTTATTGTGTGTTACCTTTTTTGTTCTCACAGAAGCATTTGTGGAGCCACATAGTGAACTGGGGTGGGGAACTGATCCAGCTGAAAAGTAGTCTTGCAAGGCTTTTTGTAGAATAACTTTTCACCTAATGGCAATATCCTTACATCTTGACTTGTTCGCTTGTATTCAAGTAGAGTCCTTACATCATTCTGTAAAGAGCACATGGGTAAAGACTTCTGTTGGTAGCTGGTCTTTATTTCTAAACTTAGTTATCCTTGTGGGAATTTGTGCTTTCTTGAATTGCGTATGCCCCCCCCCCCCTTACTTTTTTATTTTATTTTGCTTAATTTTTGCAAGTATTTCTTCAGTCTCTTGAGACCTTTCTGAAAGGTACTCCTGTCATATTTAATAAATCTGGAGAGGGACCTTTTACAAGGACATGAAGCGACAGGATAAGGGATTATGTTCTCAGCTGTGTTGTCTAGTATCTCCAGTGGCCCACGTTTAACATGCAAAGCTAAAAAAAGCTTTAAGGAAAAAGCCTGTGGATGAAGGAGTCTATTTGTGGCAAATATTGTTTGTTTACCAGCTCAGTTAAGTACAATATTCTTATTCTAACTTCCAGTATACTTTCCTATAGCAATTTTGGGTATTTTATTTCACACAAAGATAGTGGGTTTTGCACACTGCCTGATTAATTTGCTCTTGACTGTGACTGCTTTTTGGCTACTACTTATTGAAAAATGGTATTATTTCTACAATCAAATCAAATATGTTGATTTAGATCCTTGAAATAAGTGTCTAATCAGTGCTTGCTAGAAAAATAACATGAGTGGGATAGTGGAGAGGCTTACTGTTGCATGTTACAAGCTAAATTCCTTCCCTTGTTAAGGTTTTGCATGGTTGGTTTAGCTTAAGAAATTTAGTATTTTGAGATAAATATAACAAAGCCTAATTAACCACTTTAGTTATTCAGAATGCTTTGTTAGCCGAAGCATGCACTGATATTTGTTAATTTAGTGGCACTTTTTTCATCATACAAACTATGGTTTTTCCGTTGACAGAACTGGGAATTGGCTGTACTGAAATTCTTTTTGCCAGTTGATGAAGCCTTTCTCTCAGAGCAGCATCCACAAGGTGGTGCCTTTTCATCACTCAAAAGGGAAGGGACTTTGCTTTACAAAGTTCGAGTTGGCTTTTGGCCTGTTGCGTGGCAGAAATGGGAAGCTCAGATACTGAGATGAGAGTATAGTTTTTCTCCCAGAATATCAAGTGAACACTATAATTCTCTGTATTTTCCAGTCTTCGCGGTTGAAAACTGGCTGTGATGCTCAAAAGTTCGGAACTAGAAGAGAAAGATAGTGGCTTGGAAATCAAAACTGAGCCATGTTGGCAGAATCATGAAAAGATTGGCTCTGGAATATCGAAGTTGTGCAGGCTATGGAAGATGTATCCTGCCAAAGCATCTTGTGAAATCAGATCTAGAATTGCCACAACTTTTATGTCAGGCTCAGGCTACCTTGGTGGAACTGTGCAGGAGCCTGAAAGTAGAAGAATGGGAAGGACTTTATAGGAAGTGCTGTGCAGTTTGCAGGATGGGTGAAGGGGAACCAGTATAGCATTGGCAATTCTCTTTTAATTACATCAGAGTTTATCTTTGTAAGGTGAATTCAGTTGAAGATGAGGCAGTTGGAAAGCATTTTGAAATATTACCTTCCATTGCAGAATAAGGCCTGAGAACAGAAGTATGATAAAGAAAGAGTTTTTCACATGACCTGTATGTAATTCCCAGCTGTGAACCCTCTGGCAATAAGCATGAAATCCAATTCATAGCATGGTGCTTTACAAACAGACATTGGAATACATCAGAATAATTTGGTTTTGAGATTTGTACAGGAACCTCCTCCTAGCTATGTCTGCTTTCAGATACAGTGGCAATTAGTGCTGAAGGAGAACCAGGTGTGCACCATATTGTACTAGTTTTCTTCCAGAGTAGCAAGCCTTGACACCACACCACCCCCTTATACCTTTCTGCCAAATTTCCTGCTGTAAATTGGTCTTATGTTTGTCTTTATGTACGTTGTGACCCCTTCAGAATATTTGTGGTATTTTAAACCCTGCATTGTGTGCATGACACAGTGTTTAGTTTGGAAACAAAGTTTAATTTAATCACACATGCTGCTTGTGGTGTTTATTTTGGAACCAATAAATAGGAGGCAAGCTTTTTTATTAGTCTGGATGAATTCTCCCTGTTACTTGATAACCATGTATGAGTTTGACCTAGAAAAATCGATATGCAAAGGAATGCTGAGACATGGATGGTACTTGAATATGGCCTCTCATGCACTCTGGGCTTGGATTCTGCTGGACACCTAAACTCTTTGGTGTTTGTGGTTCACTGTGATGATAGTGATAGAGTGGCTATTTTATTTTTGAAGAATTGTGTATTATTTCTCTTTATGTGCCAATGGAGCTGAAGGAGTTCTTTTGGAAAGAGCAACATTCACATTCGAGGAGAGGCTTTTCCTGTTTGTTTATTCCATCTATTACAAATGAAGGGAGCTGTGTTTGCAGACGGAGGTTATGGCTCCCTGGCCTTGTTTCGTTTTCTTCCCACATGTCTGCATTTACAGCAGAATAAGCAAGTGTTAGAATCTGATTTGCTGTTCCTTGCAAACTGTCCCCTACCCCAAACATCCCAGCAAAACTGCTCCCATAGTCTGCAGTTAATAATGAATGGGGTGGTAATTCTAGCCTCAGATCTTATCTTTGAGTGCTTAGGGGCTTAGGGAGATAAAGGCTGTGAGTTTGTTTTGTTTTGTTTTGAATTTAATTGAAAATATGAAGATCTGCTTGAATTTAGATCATTGGAACCTGTACCTCAAAGGTGACTCTCTAGTCTTCTGAGCATAGCATGTG
>JAVHNF010053287.1:2336-12773 GCA_034783455.1 Micropsitta finschii
TTAAGTTGCCTAATTGTCTCCTGCCACCTGAGATCTCTGCCATCCAGGTGGCACCAGTAGCTGTAGCACTAGTCCTGGGGAAGAGTCGTGCCTTTCTGGACCAGCTGCTACCGTCTAGGCGGAGTACTGTAGATCTCAAGTGGCAGTAGATGCCCACATTTAGGCAACTGAGTCGAGCCCTGTGCCCCTAAAGAAGGCCTGTTTTTTTATTCTTAAGTGTTAACAGTTACATCAAGCACCTTGTAAGGGGCAGGGGAAGAATGGAGGATTTAACTAGAACACTAAGGTTTATGTCAGAAGAGGTGGGCTTTTTTTTCATTCCAGTGTGGTGCTATTGACTTTTCTGAAAGTAGCTGGAGCCCAGTCTCTCTGCAGTACAGGACATTTCTCTCTTGGCTGTGCTTCTACCCTTGCCTGCACCATCTCAGGGCGCTTAGCAGCAAGGTCACAGTGGATTCAGCTGTCCAGAAACAAAGCAGCAACATTGAGCAAAGCTCCACGGACTGAGATCCCATTGGAAACCTTCTGGATCTCTGGGCTTGCTAACCTGGGATAAAACTTTGAGAACTCTGCAACATTTAAAACGAAGAAGAAAAAAAAAGAAAACCCCTATGAGGCTTGGAATTTATATTTCTTAGACTTCTTTGGAGAAGAATATAAATGGAGAAAAGACATAATAAAACTTTTCTGGGCCCAGTTCTGTTTTCCACTTTTGTTGCATCCTCATGCTCTCTAGCCTTGTGTTAGCAAGATGGGAATTGGGGCTTATGACAGCCTGGAATGTTTTCTTTATATTCAGTATAGTTTTCATTATGGGAACAGATAAAACCTCATCACTACCAGCAGACCCCAACTGGATTCTACTTATTTTATCAACTTTATTGTGCTCCAGATTCATCATTCAGTGTTCCTGTCCCCCACCCCACCCATGCCATGGGGACAGTCACAACGGGACCGTGCATATATCTTAGGATACTCAGTTCTGTCTCAGTAGGGCTGCTTCACTTCAGCTCACTGGACCAACAGGTTGGGGTTCTCATCCATGCATATGAAGCAAGGCCTCCAACTTCATCTCTGACACAGGTGACAACCCCATGGGCTCGTGGTGCCGTCACTTCGTACGATTGTGTCTGTGTGCAAACGCGCATACATTTCGTACAACAATCTGAAACTATCAGGCAGAAAAGACACAGGAGCCTGGCTGAGACCCATACAACTGTTATATTGGCGTCAGTCTAAAGAAAGCAATGATACATTGCTTTGGAAATTATCAAGAAATGTAAAAAATGCATTTGCCCTTTTTTTGTTGTTGTTGTCATAGTCATCAGGGGCAGGGTTCTGAGTCAGAAAACAGCAGAAATAGATGCGATTCTGTACATGGCGCCTCTCTGGCTGTCCCTCCGCGCTGGGGTGTGGTGAGCAGGGTAATAAAACAGGTGGGACCCCTGCAGTAGCAGCAGCATCTACACCATCATCGTTCACATGTCCAGCTGAAGAGGCAGGTGATGCAGAAAAGGTCTGTGGATAATAAAACTCCAGCTCTGGATCACAAGTTTCACTTTCTTCCCCATCATGTCAGCCACACAGAAATAAGGAGGAAAAAACCCAAATGCACCCGGTGTGGCTGGCCCAGTACTTCCAGGAATAATGAGCACGAGTGATACAAGTAGGAGGTTGGTTGTTTTATAAGAAACGTCTTTAGTCTGCAGCCTACTCTTGCAAGTCAGAGAAGCTTAGTGGCAAACAGCAGATCGTTTTCGCCATTCTTTCCTTCCATGCCACTCCTCAGCCATCAGTTCCTTCAAAGTTTCCATCCACAGCACAGTGATCGTACCCACCATCCACTCCCATACACAGGGAAAGAAGGACATTCCAGGAACTAAACCTGCCCCCGCCTTTCCACAGTCTGCCTCACCTGAAGGAGGCAGTAGGTCTGTGCTCAGGCCTGTCACAATGTACACATTGGAAGTACCTCAAATGAAAAAATAAATAAAAAATGCTGCCCTCCCCAGAAAGAGGAATTTGTACAGCCGGCACCAGCAATTACTGAATTCAACACCTACCCCTCAAACCACAACAGTCGTCTGCATTCTCTGCTAGCCACGTGTTTTCCACTCTGCAGGACCTAAGGGGTCTTCCAGCAGAGAGCGGGGTTTTCCTTGGTCATGGCAGGCTTTGACCCCTGAGGCAGTCGCAGCTTTCACTGGGAATGTGTGGGGCATAATCCTTTCCACCATCTTCCTTCCTGTCAAGAAAAAGCCTAAAAGCTGATGGGGCTGTCAAGCATCCAGACAAGCCCACTGCCACCACTAATTTAGATTAGTACTTTGTTTCTCAGGAGCAGAGAACACCTCTGTCTCCCACTGAGAGGGTCAGATGGACTTTCTAGTGGAAGAAAGTGAGATAGGGAGCCCTTACCCTGATTTCATTTTCAGAAACAGCCAGGCACAGCATTACTTCCTTTCAAATAGCTTTGGAGAGCACTGGCACTAGCAACAGCAAACTCTTCAAGGGAGACACGCTTGTGTGCCCATCTCAATACAGGCATGAGGGATAGAAAGGATGAGATTGACTGACATCAGCTGGTTGCTTTCTCCAGGGAAGTCTTGAATTAGGGCTTTGATGCCAGATGGTTGTATAAATGGATTCATATTTCTCTACTTTAAAAGGATTTGGTGTTTTTTTTCCCAAGGTATCTTGAGCCAGATTAGTACTGGCCAGTTCAAAATGACACTGAAAAAAGTGCACTGTCAAAAATACCCTTTGCTATTTCTGTTCTATGCCCCACAGAATCAAGAACAAAAGAAAGGCCATTACAAAAATACTGTAACCAACATAAGCAATGAATGATGCTCTCAGACATCTGCAGAAGCTCAGGATTTGACTGAAAGTTTAGTTCTGAGTCAGATTACACCTCCTAGCTCAGCACTGATATGCAAGCTTATGAACCATTCCCTGAAGGGAATAAAACTAGCAGCAGTCTAAACGAAAACCAGTTGTATAAAATCTAACGGTACCTGCCTGTTTTTTCAGTCTCTTTCATGGGTTAGGATCAAGTATCGGTATGAGAAAAGTCAAGAGATGTCCACACTCACTTAGTAGGGAAATATGGCTGGGACAAGCTGTGCCTTTGGATGCTTTGTGACTTAGAATCTGACCTATCCACTGAAGTCTGGGAATAGGGATGGAACAGTGCACAGGAACACAAAAACACCTACTTCACAGCTGCATCTTGGCCAGACTGCAGCAATTCTCCTAAGCAATGATCCAGAGACCTCTCCCTCACTTAGCCTCTGCTTTCAGCCCAGACTAGAGTTAGATTACTTTGCTAATGATTCTGCCTCTTGCAGATCTGGTTTTCCCAGGATCCTGCTATAATCAATCAGGGTTAGCTATTTAATAAATTGAAAAGCTGATTTTTTCCCCCACTTCTTGAATTGCTGGTGCCAGCTGAGTACATAGGATGGGTCTACCAAATGGGCTTGGGGCTCTTGCCACCCTCGAGTGGGACAAGACCTTTAGAGAAACTGAGCAAAAGGAAAGAGAACAAAGCCTGAAACGTCCCGGTCTTGGGAAGAAAGATTCTCTACCAATAAAGTCATCACGCATGTTTAAAGGGGGTGAGGAAGAAGTAAAATGAACACAAGATATGCAAAATCAGTAACGTTCAACCTGTCATTGGATTGCAGAATAGTTACTTACACCAGGTACACTTTGTTCATTGTACAAATTAAAAAAGGAAAAAAAAATAGTACCCCTTTCCCCAACCACACGTAGAAAAGCACTTAAAAGTTCAAAGGTAAAGCTTGGCACATTCCAAATACGAAATGATTCACTTGACATGCAGCAAAATATACAAGAAGTGATTCTTTTTTTTTCTTTTTTTTTCTTAAACAAACTTAATTTCAATTCATTATCTTTGCTTGGCACAACTGCAATTCATTTTTAAAAAAATATTTGAAAAATACTGAAACTGACCTGAATTCAAGTATAACGGTTTCTTCAACAGAAACATTATCAATGCAATAAAACATCACACGGAATATATCGAAGCGTAACGCCTTCTGGTTTGTATTTTTGTTTTTTCCCCTCCCACCCCCCCAATTTTTTTTTCTATACAGTTTTAATGCCAACACAACTTACAATTGTATTTTAAAATTAATATTATTGCATTGTTTTTGCATATCTTGTGGAACAGAAAATGCAAAGTTACTGATTCCCCTTTCAAAAGCAGAGACAGTGGTTTGTTTTTGCATTCAAATGGCCCCAGATACAGATCTCCTGCAGCTCAAACCAGGATGTGGAGAACTGCATGCACTTACACACACACACACACACACACACGCGCACGCACACTCGCTCTGTATTGCTCCCACACAAACAGATATACTTAGCACTAAGAAGAACCCAAATCAATCACTCAAATGTGCAAGACTATATCAAGTGCATTGCGTACTATCTTTAAATTATAAAACAACAACAAAAAAAGGAGGTTTGAATTGCTAGCAAATAAAATTACAAATTCTTGGTGTACATAATGGTTGGTAAAACTTGTCTATCGTTATACTTCTACCAAATTTCAATGGAGAAAGAAAACCCGGTTTAAATAATACAACATGATCAAACCAATTTAACATTTGCAAAGGTGAAAAGAAACCAAAACAAAAAGGTAGGTGATTACAAAACCTTGTAAACACTCCCTTCTCCCTCCAAAACGCTTAAAATAATAGTCAAAATAAAAACTGCAACATGCTTTCAAGGAAATATCAAACTGCAAAACAAGGAAAGATCTACACAAGCCCACCACCACCACCTCAGCAAGTGCAGGGCAGGTCGGCTCAGCCCCGCTGCAGAGCCTGCTCCCCGCTCTCCCACTGGCTTGCACGGCTGGCTGTCAGAGCTCTGATTGGTCGGCAGGAGACTGCCTGAGCTCGGATTGGCTGGCAAGTGACTGCTCGAGCTCTGATTGGTTGGCAGGAGTGACTGCCTGAGCTTGGATTGGTTGGCAGATTCCACTGCCTGGGAGTCTAAGCAGGGTTGGGCAGCGCTACCACCTGCCCCTCAGGCTTCTTCTGCTTCCTCCTCCACTTCGCAGTATGGGAATCCACAGCAGAAGAAGTCCTCCTCTCCTGAATCAAAGGGCCTTGGCTTTATGGAGACGGTGAGGCTCATACAGAATATGTGCAAAATGATTTTTACAAGCAAAGTTGAAAGACACCCGTTTGACGCAGGGTCCTTTTGGCTAGGGCCATCCACAGGAAACTGAGGTTCCCCTATGCGCTTGGGAGGCAGTCGTTCCTTGTGCAGGGACTGAAAAAAAGAGGGAGCTGGCTCTCCTCCTCTTCCTCCTCCTCCTCACTCTTCCTTCATGGACACATGCTGGGGTTATATCCGCTCCTGAAAAGCTTTCTTACACCACCCAACTCTGCGACTCGTCCCAACAGAAATGAATGAAGAACGCTGTTCCGGTTACTCCAGGTCACGAGAACAGTGAGGCACTTCTGAAACAAACCCATTAGGAACATTGAAACAAATAAAAAACCAGCATCGCTTCCAGCCCTGGCAACTACAGGCTGCTGATATAAATCCTGCTGTCCTTGAGCTCCTCCTGACTTATTCTACAATCCGGGTTCTGCACCTCTTCCTCTTCCTCTCCTGCACTGTCCTGCCCTGGGTCCCTGCAGTTAACAAAAGGCAAGAGGTTGCCATTGGGGCTCTGCTTGCTGTTACCATTGAGAATGTTGTCTGCTGCATTTTCCATCTCTTCTATTGTCATGTCACAGGCGTCTGCGAGCTCCTGGGTTGTGACCTCAATGAACTTTGGATCTTGAGCAAACTGCACCAGTCCTTCCGAAATCAAGACCTTCAAAAGCAGGTAAGGAATCAGAGACAAAGACAGAAGTTAGTATCCTGCATCATCCACCCTCTAACACAACCCCTTTACCACTATTTTCCCTAGCGGTCCTTCTCTTCCCATTCACGCTGTTAAGCCCTGCTTGGAGATGTGCTCTCCTATGTTTGGCACTGTGGGCAGCAATGTATCTGTTGCCCTGCTCTTCTCAGGGCTGTGTTTCTAATTGGCCTTGACACTGCTCATGTCCTTTTCAACTCTGCAGTCTTACCGCTTCAACCAGGCTGCCAGCACTGCCATGAAACTGCCTGCTGCTCCCTGCGGTCTGGCTGGGGACGGTGAGGGAGACTGGCCTGGCTCTCCTTGGGCTGCTACAGCCAGTGTTGTCAGGATACTGAGAGCTGCAGTGTACTGATGGGAAGCTGCTGTTGAGCTTCTCGCTGGACTCTGCCCCATCCAGGCGCAGAGTCGGGATGGTCTGTTGCGGCCAGCCACGGTTGCAGGGTGTAGCGGGAGGCGTTGCACACAGCCGAGAGAACATGGTGGGGGAATGGCTTCGCTGGAGCAGGGGACTCAGGCCGGCCACTGCTAACGCCTGTGGACAGAGGAGGAACAAGATGAGTGAGAGCTTGCTCTTAGCAGTAGGGCTGGAACCCTCATTCTGAAGGCTCTGCAGAAACTACCCGAGAAAGGCCGGATGGCCTCAATGCTCATGAAAAGAGCTGCCAGTTCCTGGAATGGTTTGGGTATTTGCTGTGAACTCATTTTGCAAGCTTTCCTTTAAATAGTATATCTTGTGCTAGTGCTGAGCAGCAGACTGAAAACTTTCATGACTGCAGTTCTTCAGCCTTGGAGCCACTGCACTGATAGGAGGGATGCAGCCCTGCTCCCCGCAGCCTTGCCAGAAACACCACCTCTTTTCCAATGGGTGAAACAGCAATTTGTTTTCCCACCACTGCCACCACCCATACTGCTAGCTATTACAGCCAATTGCTGTGTTTTCTGTTAAGGGTCTACTGTGGAACCTGAACAGTACCAAATGTGAGTTTTAGATGTGTCTGCAGTTGGCAATAACTGAAAAATCCACCACTGGATTTTAAGGCATCTGCTGTTGGTGGGAGGATCAATAGCTGATGATTATACTTTGAGTCATACAGTCCTTCCTGTAATCATATACACAACCTCTGAGTCATCCAGATTCCTTTTATAACAAATTTCTCAAGAAGCCTGCAGTTGCACGAGGCTGATCTGATGCCTTATTCATGTGACCGCTGCCTTGTTCCATAAGGAATACGATCAGAATCATGAGGTCATCTCACAAAGCTCACTGATGCCTAGTCTAAGCAAATGAATCAATGCATAGGGAATACAAAAGTGTGTGGATTGTGTTGCAGGGAATCCTTGTTTGGCTCACCCAGCTGCACCTATCCGAAGGCTACATTTAGCCTAAGTTAACTGTGTAGAGAGACACCAACAAGCCTCCTGCATCTTTTTGATACCTGCCTGAAAATGCTATGTGGAGGATGAGACTTAGACAAGACTTGCCTTTTGGAAATCCTCTTTCCCTCTGCTAAGCATAGTGCAACTGAACTGACCAGTTTAAATTAGAGAACTATCTTAAAGACAGCTGAAGTTAAGTGAGGCTGAGTCCATCTGCCACTGAAATCCTTGGGAACTGATAACCATGCTATGCTGATGGTTTCAGTGACAGATGAACAGAAGAATTGTCACCTACAAGGTTCACTGAATTTCTCAGGAATTAGATGTCAGACATCTATCAGATTTCAGTGAGGAAGAAAGCCTTTAAAAATTATGCTGTATAAGTCATGCTCAGTAGGCTCTGATGGCCTCAGCATGTCCCTTAAACTGCCAGGGCTTCAAGTAGAGCCATAGATCTGTCAGGCAGGACAAGTAAACTGCTTTTTCAGCTTCTTGGCTGAAACATATACAAGGCATTTTGGCGAAAATGTAAGGTTCTGAGGAAGTTGGGGGAAGCTCTTAGGGACTGCTTTGAGCTTCAATTGCATATATTTACATATTATGATGAGTATTTTGTGAGAATACCTCTTCAAGCATTCACAGCAACCAAATCCATTGTGCTTAGCAGAGGCAACCTTTCCACTTCATGTTCTTACTTTAAGCACTGTTGGAGGCTAACATCTTTGTAACCATATGAACACTACTGAGTCTTGCCAGCTGGAGGCCAGATGATTATTTCAGGGGACCTTTCAATATGGCTGAGTGACACTGGGGTAGATAAAGCCCCATCCCTCTCGGTTTGGAGCTGCATGGTGGGATGAGGAAGGGTGAAATAGCTAAATCCTCTTCATACAGGTTGGAGAGAGGTGATTCTGCCAGTGGGGTGGGATGAGAGGGTGGGAGGCTTGTGTCCTCTCTGCCTGGCCTGCCATGGGAGGACAGGAAGTCTCAGGAGGGCTGTTGGCTGCTGTGGGAAACATAAGAAGCTGTTTCCTGCCTACTTCTCCCTGCCCCAATGCATTTGCTGCTTGTCCCTACCAGAGCTGTAACTCTCTGCAGAGCACTGCTTTCTGGAGCTTGATCCTTAAAGGATAACTGGCTGGGAGCAGAGGTAAGAAAAGCCAGAGAGCCTCAAGCATGCTCATCTCTCACTCCTCTGCTCTAATTTGTCCCTCCTCCCGTCCCTGCTGTCTGTCATTTTCTGCCCCTGAGGCAGCCTAAGGAGGTGGCAAGGCTGTTCTGCCCTGTGCCAGGAACTACACAGAGCAGGACAGCACACTTGCAAGGCTGGCACTACCATCTCTACTCATTTCTTTTATGGTGACAAAAAGCGGCATCATTAAACTAAAAGACACAAATCTACTCTGGACTCTGACATCTAGCATACATTTGCTAGGCTGCTGAATGCACTTACAAAGGGCTTAAGATGTGATGCAATCAGTTTATGTTTTAAAATGATTAATTACAGTTGCTGGTTGCCTTTAAAGTAGAACCTGAATGTTTTATTCATATGCATACTATCATCAAAAGCAGTGTAATTGCACCCCAGCGTGCAATTTGGGTAGGTATTTTTATCTTTCAGTTAGTTTTTTATTTTACTTATTCATGGACATAAAAAATTGGTTAGTCTTCTGACTCCAAAGGATGTGTTCCTGTACCATTCTTTTGGGAATGATAAAAATCCTGAAAGCAGGAATGATCATGATGGCAAACAAGTTTTCTAAAAATTGGACATTTGATATGGGTGAGAAACTATCCCCAATGTTTTTTAAAAAGTTATTTGGAATCCAAGAAGGCTGCAGATGGTAAGGTATCAGTTGAATTGTTGGGCCTTCTGTGGTTATTAATGCTTACCTGATGATGTACCAGATGCAAAGGCAGGACTGTCTTCTGCGAGACGTCTACACCCTGGTTTTTCTGTCTTTTCAGACACTCTAAGTGAAAAGATGCTCTTCGGCCTGTAACAGAGATCACACACAACTGTGTTCATCACTCATAATACATTACAGGAAATTGGTTTCAATTTCTTTTAGAGCAGTCCCATTGGAGACAGGGCAAAGTCATATACATTTTATTCTGTGTCCACTTTCCCCTCAATATTTTGCCCCTTCCAAAGCATTTGTATTTACAAACAGCAGTCAGGCATCATGGACAAGCCAGCACCACCTCCCAGACAAGCTGCAAGATAAAATTCTGGATGATGATTTGTATTTTTCCTCTCCTGAAACACTGTCCTAGCAGATACAATGGAGCTGATTTCCCTTCTAAGCAGTGGAAGTGTTCTCATAACCCTGATTCAGGTAAAGCCCTCAGCGGGACTGAGCATGGTAGCTGAGGCTCTGGTGCTGTGCATGGCTCTACATAACATGCAGGAGAGGACGTCAGGCTGCTCAGGTGACATCGACCTCCTGCTTGCATGTGATCTGTGTCCCTTAGCTGCCAGACATACCACAGCTTATGAGGCTGTGTCTATAGCAAGGTCAAGTGGAGTGAATTAATCAGTGGTTGAGTGCACTGGTGAATGGAAGGCTGCTTATATGGACACTAAGCATTTTCAAAATTTGGGAAGAAGGGAGGAGAAAAAAGCTTTTTTCTCTTAGCGGGGAAAACCCCAGAGATTTTACGGGGAACTATAGAAACAGTCACACTGTTTACTTGCTATGAAACTGATCTTCACTTCTGTAAATATGAGAAAGGTACTCCCTATGTGGGAATTTCAAAGTACTATAAAGTATCTTTTTGAACAAGTGCACAGGCTTTACTTCTGAAGAATGGCAAATAAATCCAGTATTAAAGATTAAGCTACATGCTGTATTAAAATATTTTGTGGACTTCTTGATCCTGTTGACATTTTTCTAAAGAAAGAAAGAAAATTAGAATTCTGAAAAAAGTAAATGTCTGTGATACTGATTTGTTGAGAAAAAGCCCTCTAGGGGTTGAGGGAAATGTGTTAGAACCCAGAGAATGAATATTACAATGCAAATAAAAAGTATTTCCTCTTTCTATAGAAAAAAACCCCAAGCACCTAGTAAGATGAGTATGACACCACTGTATAAGTATTCACTGGAATGTAGTTAATAAAGCACTGTATCAAGAACTGACTGCAA